>BDUI01012066.1:24305-45185 GCA_002335545.1 Apodemus speciosus
CCAGTTTCTGGCTATTATAAATAAGGCTGCTATGAACATTGTGGAGCATGTATCCTTATTGCATGCTGGGGAATCTTCTGGATATATGCCAGGGAGTGGTATGGCTTTCAAGGTCAGAAGATGCAGAGCTTTCTCTTTGTGGAATGGATACACGTTCTCTCCTATGGAACTTTGTTGACCACCATATACTGTGGCCACAAACTCCTGTCCACTGCCTGTCAACACTGGAGACCAAGTCCTTCTATCCCTTCCAGATCATTTGCCCTTGCCCCTCTCTCCCAAATGGCAGGGCCCTTTAAAATTAATTCTCATGATCCCTACACCTGTTAAACTTGAGGGACTCTCTCACTGGGTTCACCTGTTTCACCTCAAACCTTTCATCCCTCCACCTAAAAATGACTCTTCCTCATACATTTCCACCCTAACAGGACTCTGCTCTGTTAAGTTCTAGAGGGTGCCGAGACTGCCTACTTTGCCCCAATCCCAGAAAATGCTCCACTCCAGCAGTCAAGCTCAACCTCACTGGATTAGACATCTGGAGATTTGAGGTTCAAGAAACACCCACAGATAACAGTCTTTCCAAGTAGGGTCAGGAAATTGCTCCATAGCTGGATGCCAGGAACCGATCTAAATTGCTATCATCCTTGTATCTATTATTCCATCTAAATATTATGATCTCTACACTCGCTTTCTTTTTAATCAGAAAAAAAAGATTATTGTAGAAAATGGCCAGATGAATATGGGGGCTTGTCAGATACATATGCTCAGATCACAGACACTCTTCTACATACAAGACCCATGGGATTCCAGGTAGGAGACAGGAGCTGTTGGTAAGCTCCACCATAAAAGTCAGCCCAGGTCCCCTGTAAGTACTATCCATATGCAGAGAAAATCTGTCTCAATTGCCCAACCTCTACATATTAGAAAAGTAGAAGTAATCAAACAGTCTTCTAAGGTCCTTACCTACATCACCCCACATAAATGGTACAAACGTGTCAYATTGCCTTTTGCTTTAGAGCTGCACCTCAGTGTACCAACTCCTTAATGTCACCAGGCCTGGTTTCTTTAAAGATTGCTATTTATGTGTATCCCCTGAAATTAACCCACAGTTGTCATTTACAGCCTCTTTGGTGATACTACCAAGTAACCTTACCTCACCTTTTGTCAGCTGCCCTGACTCCAATGTTGCCATGACTCTAAACCTCACCTCTGCCCCTCCTTTTGTCATGACAAACTGTTTTAAGACCTCTGGGACATGTTCTGTAGAAATGCTAACAGTAGAACCCTTGATATATCATATCTGCCACAATGCCCTGCAGTCCAGAACAGGTCAATTATTTGTGGTGCTCAGGTATATCATCGCCTACCTGCCAGCTGGTCAGGAGTTTGCACCTTGGTACTCCTTTTCCCTGAACTGGGAGTAATCCAGGGAAATGAGCCCCTGCCAATCCCAGTTGTAGATATGATAGCTGCCCGACACAAAAGCATAGTGCAGGTCATGCCACTCTTAGTTGCTATGGGAATAGCCACAGATGTTGGTACTGGAGTAGCAGGGATAATGACTTCCATGACCCAATATAATACATTCACTTCCCAGTTCAAAAGTGATCTTCAAGAAATGACTGAAACTGTGCTTACTATTCAGAAACAGATCGATTCTTTGGCAACCATGGTACTTCAGAACTGATGGAGGCTAGAGATCCTGGCAGCTGAAGAAGGTGGTCTTTACCTGTTCCTCCAAGAAGAATGCTGTTTATAAGTCAACCAATCCGGGAGAGTGAGAAAGAAAACCCAGGAGCTACAGTTAGACATAACGAATTTCAGGGAACATGAGAATTCCAGGTCTGGGATTTTTGAAAATCCTATATGGAAGTGGATACTGCCTTTTGTAACACCTTTTCTAGTCATCCTCCTGCTGTTATTATTGGTTCCCTGCCTCATTAATCTTGTTTCTACATTCCTTCAATAACAAATACAAAATGAATTCTAACTAAACTATTAATAAGTTTCTGTCCACAGAGGAACCTAATTAACCAATTGGATTCTATGGTGAAAGTCAGCTATGTCCCAAAATTGACAATGCCTCTAGACAGCAGGAAGTAGCTTAAGAGACACAATCCCCTCATTCCCTTTTCACTATCAGCTTCACACTCCCCCTTCTTTTCTTCTCTTTATAATAATAAAAAGAGAGGTATGTTGGTAAGAGAGGTATGTTGGTATCAGAACCTCTGAAATCTGTGACACCACATAGGTGTGACCCACACACCTTTTGCTAAGGCAACAGCCACCATATTCCCAAAATCCTCTTGGCTCACCTCCCACCTTTACCTCTGAACACATCACCATCTATATATAAAGAAAGTCCACTATGATCTCTCTCTCTCTCTGTCTCTCTCTCTCTGTCTTTCTCTCTCTTCTCACTCACTCTTTCTTTATATATCTATCTACTTACCTCTGCTTTCTGTCTACTTTTCTTTCTTTCTATCTATTATCTATATAACTTATAAAGTGTAATGTATGTATGTGTGTGTCTGTGTGTGCGTGTGTGTGTGTGTGTGTGTGTGTGTGTGTGTGTGTGTAAACATGCCACCAAACATTTGTAAAGTTTATAGGAAAGCATTTGAGACTCAATTCTCTCCTTTCACCATGAGGGTCCTAGCAATGGCTTTGCCACAAGAGCCTTAGTATACTGGATCATTTTATAGGACCAGAAGTACCATTTTTAAAAAAGTTATAGAATATAATATACAGATATCAGTATGATTGCATGAGAAATGGAAAGACCCCATGACAGGGTGAAACCATTCAAATGGTGCTGTTTTTCTCTGGACATATTATGTGACAATTGTGTACAGTATTAGGCTATATCAATCAAAAGTGATTTTACAAAATCAGAGAAATGTCAAAGATAGAGGAGGTCTACAGACATTGTTTATAATTAATAATGTTTGGAGCTAAGCTTCATAAAGAAATGTGTGAGGCATCAAAAAGACAAGGTGGTTAAAAGTCAACCCAGTAAAAACTAAAATTATTAAAATTGGAAGTATGACTTCATGTACATTAGATTGTGCAATTTGTTGTCATCATTTTTATTAGTTTATTTGACTGAATTATACTCTATCTCAGTACTTTTAACTTTTTGGCTGACCAGTTCTTTCTGCCCAAGAATATTTTAGACAATCCTAGGCACATAGCAGTAGAAATTGAACATGTGCTAATAATTCATAATTTTTTTGAGATTTAAATATCACTTTTATTTGTGGATTTGAACATTTATATAATGATTTTTAACATTTTGAACCCCATCCATTTCTATTTTATTCCAGTAAAGAAAATTATACTCCTCTGCAAAAAACTATCAGTGCATATAGTACCTCAGAGAGGGTGGGACTTAGAGGGAAAATTCTTTGAGCTTACACTGAGGTCTCCCTCTCCTTTATTATGTGCCCTGAGATTTGAGGAGAATTATTTAGCTGTCCTACATAAGACTGAGCATCACACCATCACATCAGTATTATTACCAGCACTTGGATCAGTTATACATTTCTGTATTCACTACTGCCACAGTAAGGAACTTCTCAAATCAAGACTGGATGTAACACTAATCTTCAGGTTTAAAATAAGTATTCAGGTGTTTTGATAATGTGATCATTTAACAAAACAATGACAGTCATACTGGTAAGACCAATTTGAGCTAAACATGGGCAATAATACCAACGGATGTACCAAAGACGATAGGGTAACGCACACAAGGACTCAACCCTCTACAAAGGACTATAGGCAACGGAGAAAAGTTGGTCACATGCTTAATCATCTTCCACATGAAAGGGCACAACACTGGCTTTTCCAATTCCAAAAGGTCTGCCCTGAAAACATACATGCAAATATCATTATATGGTCTGAACAATTAATTTTGAAACATATATGTATATACACACATGTATGCAATAATGATTAATTAAAAATGAGAGCATTAATTAGAAGGTGTTAAGGAGGAAGAAGGAAAATCAAAACTGAAAAATATAGTAATATGTTTCCTGCCTAGAAGCCTAAGATTTGGGGATGACCTACAGAATCAAGCATGAATTCCAACCAGTGCAACAAAGCTCAAATCCACATGCCACTATTGTCTTAGAAAGCCCTGCCTTCTAGAAGGCAACTAATGTGGCTTGTGGGATTCACAACTGGGGAAGATCCCTGATGACTCTTCTACTCCAGAATCTGCTTGGACACATTTGACACTATGGAGGCAGGACAGAGGAGATAGTGCTTCTAGTTCAGCTCCAATGTCATTAATCCATGTCCTATGACCAAAGTATTTGTTATCTTCATTATAGTGTTTAATTATCAAGTACTGGTGTGAAATCCAAAGGATGTGGAGAAAATGAATAAAATTCTTTGGTGGTCATATAATTTTCCATTACTAAATATAAAAGCAAACTAATAAAATGGATCTGGTATTTTATATTAAATATGAAATCTTTATTAAAGGTTTCATTCAGCAGAATATAAAGCATTTATTCATTTTACTGAGCAGATGAAAGTTTTACTTTATAATCCTCAATGTTGACAATACTTCATTGTATAACTATGTAGCAGTGAGTGCTGGAATTATGTTTAGGGCTATTTCACAAATTGTTTAAAATTTATAACTCTAAGCCAAATTTATCTAACATTTTCTTACTACACTTAAATCAGAAATTCATGTGGTAAAATTTAAAAATCAAACATTGTAACAAAATGCTATCAAAGATATACTAATTTGACATACACTGAAAAACAATTGCAGGAAAATGTTAAGAGTTTTAGGGACTTAGGATGTTCATGCTAGGTCTATCTTGATGACCAGATGTCAGTGCCATCACTACCATTAGGATTATTATTGCTGTGGTGAAATACAGTGACCAAAACAACTTTTGGAGGAAATGGGTTATTTAGCTTATACTTCGAATAGTCCATAACTGAAGGAATCAAAGACACTCAAGCAGAGCACGAATCTGGAGGCAGAAGATGAAGCAGAGAACATGGAGGCATGCTGTATATTGGCTTGCTCCTGACTTGCTTGGCTTGCTTTCTGTTACAATCTGTGCCTACCAGCCCAGGAATGGCATCACCCACAATAGAATGGGCCCTCTGCTATTAATCTCTAATTAAGAAAATGCCCTATAGCTGGATCATATGGAGGTATTTTCTCAACCAAAGCTCCCTCCTTTGAGATAACTCGGGCCTCTTTCAAATGGACACAAAACGAGCCAGCACAGCTACATATTTTAAATCAATATTTAATTTATTTACAAACTTAATACTCAAATATGTAAAAGGCATAATTCCTAATTTATATTGGATTCAAGACCTACTTACAATATGATGAACAAAGTATATATTTTATCAGTCTCAATTTTGGTTTTTACTTTCCACTTTTCTTCATTATATTTATTAGATATTTTCTTTATTTACATTTCAAATGTTATCACATTTCCTGGTTTCCCCTCTGAAATTCCCTTATCCCATTTCCCTTCACCCTGCTCACCAACCTACCCACTCTTGCTTTCCTATCCTGGCATTACCCTACACTGGGGAATCGAGTCACAGGACCAATGGGCCTCTACTCCTATTGATGTTCAACAAGGCCATCCTCTGCTACATAAGCTTCTGGAGTCAGGGTCCCTCCATTTGTATTCTTTTGTTGGTAGTTTAGTTCCTGGGAGCTCTGGGGGTACTGGTTGGTTAATATTATTCCTCCTATGGTGCTGCAACTCCCTTAAGCTCCTTTGGTCCTTTCTCTACCTTCTCCATTGGGGACCCTATGCTCAGTCCAATAGTTGGCTTTGAGCATCCACCTCTGTATTTTTCAGGCACTGGCAGAGCCTCTCAGAAGACAGCTATACCAGGCTCCTGTCAGCAAGCACTTGTTGACATTCGCATCAGTCTCTGGGTTTGGAAACTGTGTATTGGATGAATTCCCAGATGGGGCAATCTCTGGATGTCCTTTCCTTCAGTCTCTGCTCCACACTTTGTATCTCCTCCCATGGGTATTTTTGTTATTGATTCTAAGGTTTAAATCATCACCATCATATACATTTGAAGGATACAAACTTCATTTTTCTCCTCAAGTGTTATAAATACACACTACTGTTCCTGTGCAAGTAAACATCTCTAAAATTAGAGATAACTTTGCTAATCAGATTTCCATACACCTAATCCAAAGGAGTATATTGAATTTGCAAAATAACTATACATAATGACTATAATAGGACAGTGTACTTCTGTGTCTACTTATTTATTGTTCTGTGAAAAATTGGGTAAAAGCACTATTGGTGACATTCACAGCAATCAATATTTTGTTCATGTAAAGGTCAGAAGAGGAAACATAATAGCTTTGGTGTTTTTCAAATATTAACAGAATCACTGTGTACACTTTTAAAATATCCTGAGACTTGTGCTTTGTCTTTGACCACCAACAATGGAATATCTGTAGTGACATCATGGTACTGGGTTTCTCTATATTTTAAAGTTTTCAAGTGATCTGCATAGGAAGCCAAGACTAAAAGCCAATAGCTTAGAGAAAATACTTATTTATATAGTTATACCAAGCAATGCTTCCTTCAACAGAGATAATCAGAGGTTGGCAAAAGTAAATTGCAGTCATTAGTTCTCTGTTTCAATAATTCATAGTGCCTTTTGTAGCAGACACAAAGACAGCTGCATTGTATATGATACAAACAATCTTTTCAAAAGGCAAGATCATTATGTCCTCTTGTTGTTTATTAGGAAAGAAAATTGATACCCAACTTGAGAAAGCATGTGTTGATGAAAAACATTTCCTCTCCTAGCAGCCATCCATTATCAATAACCACTCAGCTAGGCATAGTACCTTCCTCATCATCTTTCCCTATCATACTGGGATTTTGTCTAGTTTGATCTTTTGCAGACCTTGTGCATTCTGTCACAGCTGCTGTGATTCTTATGTGCAATTTCCCTGTGTGCAGAAAACAGTTCAGCTGCTGTTATCTACACCCTTTGGCTCTTGAATGTTTCTGCTCCCTTTTCTGTGATGATCCCTGAGCCTTTGAGAGTAGGTGAGATAAAGGTGTTCTAGTTAGTGGTTTGTTCTTTTAATCCTGGCCAGTTGTAGGTCTTTATGTTAACCAACATTTACTGGAAAACAAAACTGATAAGAATCCTCATGCTGTCTCTGATTATCATTGAGTCATTAACATTAACTATGAGGACATACTATAAAGGAGGAATGTAAAATATTTACACTATTATAGATACATGCCTTATGCTCATAGCAGCCATCAACATTCATGGATGCCCAAGCTTACTGGTCTGTCCCAGGGGTAGGAACCATGTCATTCTGTCTGTCCCCAGTGCAATGCTGTACCCAGTAAATGGGCTATCTCTTCAAATTGTGAGTCAGAATAAACCCTTTATTCTTCAAATTGTTGCTGTCAAGTTTTTGTGACCACCCTTTACAAGGACATGTACACAAGTTACATTGTAGTCTGACTAGGTCATCAAACTAACCTGAGGAAAGGTAGTTGTTTTTCTTTATTGATCTTCATTGGCCAATCTGTGCACCCTGCCTGCTCCATGTTAATGTCTTTCCTTGTTTACTTGTTATGTTTAAGTTTTGTATACCACAGGATTAAAGAAGAGAATGACAGCCCTGAAAAGATTCATGCTCAGGGATGCTGAGATTCCAGGACCTTCCATTCCAGCTTCGCACTTGACTCTACTTTAACTACACCAAAGCTGATTCTTTTAAAGACTTGCTTCCAGAACTTTACTTGCCTATCCAGCCTTTCAGAATGCCATGGTCAAGATGTCTGCTGACCAATGAAATTTCTCAGCACATAGTGACTGGAAGGCAAATAATGCCTGCTAGCTCTCCTTTGACAAGCCAATTTTCTGATTTCCCTTTGGGCCCCCAGATGGAAATTCTTCACCCCAATTCAGCTGGAAGCAGACAGAAGACAATGATCATCCCAGTCCCTTATGTTGGTGTGGACGGTTCTGATTATTTTAGGAATTATAGATATGTCATCATTTTAAGGATACTTTACAAATGTAGCTTTGGGCAGGGTGGAAACTAAAAAACTTAAACTCAGGGATTTCTACCTTTCCTTTCGTCTTCTCTATCCTTCTTTCTTAGGTAAAGGGAAAGGGGTTAGAAAAAAAGTGGGATATAGTAATATTCTAGAAATTATAGAAATAGACAAATAGGGATAGTTTAGCAAATGTACTTTTAAGCAAAACATTACATAGCCAGATCTTACATTGGTAGATGTCTTTATAATTGATACAAAGTTGAAGTTGTAATCTCTTATATTGTTTCAGAATTTATTTGATGTAAATTTAAGGTTTTCATTGGTATAAATTTATTATTTCTATTAGACTAGGATTAATATTGTTACTTCCATATAGACATTGTACCTATATAACACATCTAAGAATACAAAGCTTAGTCCTTTTATAACTGCTATTATAAACTGTCTTTAGATGATTAAGTAATACAAGTTAAGGGCCAGATAGCAAACTCGTGGTTGTGAATTAGTTAAAAGGGTGTTCCTGAGTCGTTTTGAGAGCAGTTAAGGATTAACAGTTCAGAAATGCTTTAGGTAGATAGATGGTCTTCAAAGGCATCAGAAGCCCACAGAATATGACATTTATTGACATTTCTTTATTAAAGATCATTTGACTGGAGACCTGTCTGCTCCTGACAGCACCCCTTTCTTGAATTCAAAGAAGAAACTGAGCATCAATGAAGTTGCTTCAGTTGTTGCAGGACAATCACCAGGCAAGATTGCCTCATTTCATCTACAGACAAATACTGTCCAAAAAAGGACACACTGTGAACTGATAATATCTGCCAAGAGAGATTAATAAACCCTTCAAAATTCTGCATTACCAAGGTCTGTCAGATGATCCTGAGCCAGAAGGCTGAAGACTGATGACAATATTTTGCCATGTAGGGCCTGTCCAGGTGATCAGACATCTCTACAAATTGGCTAAGTTTTAGAAGCTATGTTTTGTTTACTTTCAGGTAATATTAGTCATTCTTGGATTTCTGATGGTGTTGAAGACTAGTAGTCTCATAGCCAGTCCAAGCTGTTTAGCATTTAGAAACATGATACAGATTTGAGAGGATAATTTTCTGATAGGTTACAATCTAAAGCCAGGACATGAGTCAGGTATAGAATTATAAGTCTTTTAAGTTTGGATAAATGACAGGGGTACTATTTAATTGATAAAATTGGTGGACTAGGTGTTAGTTCTATCCTGTATGTAATAAATTAAAAAATGGCAATAATTGTGCTCAATTGATGTCTGAAATAAAAGAGTCTTTTAATTGGACAGAAAGGGGCATGCATTGTGGATAGACCTGGACTTGTATTTTGAAGCTAATTCCACTCCTAGGAGGGGCTATAGATGAGGAGTTGCCCTGTGAACTTTCTCCCCACCTTAACTTTTCAAATAAAGGCTTGAGCCAATGATTCGGCAGGAGGAAGACAGCGGATCAACAGAAAGGAAGGAGTTACAGAGGATCAAAGATAGGCTGGTTTTTACTTAGAAAGACTACTTTCGAAATTTGATAACTATGGAAACAGAATAATTAGAAATGGGTGGTTAGTGCATACATATTAAGAATTGCACATTCCTCTATGTGGATTTTTATTTTCATAAATATGTACTGTCCTTCCCTGTCTCTTTTGATTTGCTTGGTTTGAAGTCTCTATTTTCAGATATTAAAATGTTAAGGCAAGTTTGTCTTTCATGTCAGTTTACTTGTAATATCTTTTACCATCCTTTTACCTTGAGGAGTTGTCCTTGATGTTAAAATGTATTTCTTGGGTATAATTTTTCAGTTTGTGTCTTTTTATGGGGGAATTGACACCATTGATGCTGAGAGATATAAGTCAGCAGTGTTTCTGGGTTATGGTTTTTGTTGGTGTGTGTGTGTGTGTGTGTGTGTGTGTGTGTGTGTGTGTGTGTGTATGTATGCATGTGCATACCCATGCGTCTCTTCTTTTAATTTACTGGTCCAGGATTATTTATTCCTTGTATTTTTCTGGGTGTAATTAATCTCCTTAAGATAGAGTTCTTATTCTTATGCTTGATGTATGGATAGATTGGTACACATGTATTACTTAAATTTGGTTTTATCAAGCCAGGCTTGGTGGCACACGCCTGTAATCCCAGCACTTGGGAGGCAGAGGCGGGCGGGTTTCTGAGTTNGAGTTTGAGGCCAGCCTGGTCTACAGAGTGAGTTCCAGGACAGCCAGGGCTACACAGAGAAACCCTGTCTCGAAAAAAACAAAAAAAAATTTGGATTTACCATAAATTTCCTATTTATTCCATCTTTTGTGATTGAAAGTTTTGCTGTGTATAGTAATCTCAGCTGGCATCTGTTGTCTCTTAGAGTCTGCAAAACATCTGTACAGTCCCTTGTGGCTTTGAGAGTCTCCATTGAAAAGTCAGATGTTATTCTAATATGTCTGCATTTGTAGTTTTGCTTGGTCTTTTTCTGTGCAGCTTTAAATATTCTTTCTTTGGTTTGTACATTTAGTATTTTGATTACTATGTGCTATCGGAACATTCTTTTATGGCMCAATCAATTTAGTATTCTCTATGTTTCTTGTTCTTTGATGTGTATATTCTTCTTTACTATAGGGAGATTTTCTTCCCTGACCCTATTGAATATATTTTCTGTGCCTTTGACCTGGGTTTTATTCTTTTCCCTCTATTCCTATTATTCTTAAATTTGGTCTTTATATAGCTTCCCAAATTTGCTGGATGTTTTGTGACACGAGTTTTTAAATTTAACATTTTCTTTGATTGGAGTAAATATTTCTTCTATGTGTCCTTAATACCTGAGATTCTCACTTCCATCTCTTGTAATTTTTCTGATGAGTCTTACCTCTGAGGTTCCTATTTGAGTTACCAATTTTTCTACTTGCTTATTTGCCTCAGTTTGGGCTTTCATTATTAGTTCTATTTCCACTTTCAGGTTTTGAACTGTTATGAGTGCAGTAATGACCTCTGTAATCTACTGGAGATGAGACAGGAAGGTAAGGGATGTTGCTAGGGAGCTGAGGATGAGACTGGAGGATTGGATTCAGAGGAAAAGAGAAAGAGCTGAAGATGCGCAGTTAGCCTAAAAGCTTCCCTTATAAGCCTTCTTATGACTATGTATATATAATCATTTATGATTGTCAAATTGTATGATAATAATATTATAGTATACTTAAGCCAGTGTTTCTTACATTATCTTATCAGCATATTATCAGCATAAAGTGACTGATTATTGATATTAAAATCTTCCAGGAGAAGAACAATTTTGAAGTTTCCTTTGAGTAGTTTC
Organism: Apodemus speciosus; assembly: GCA_002335545.1. NCBI lineage: Eukaryota > Metazoa > Chordata > Mammalia > Rodentia > Muridae > Apodemus > Apodemus speciosus. The sequence goes on from BDUI01012066.1 coordinate 35,674, forward strand.
TCAAACTCTTAGGAGCTGCTCCAGTTTGGGCAATGTAGATTAAAACAAAACAAAACAAACAAAGCACAGAGGCCAGTATATGATTATCACTTTGCTAATTTGACATTCAGTAATCTTAGAATATACATGGTAAAAGGGCTATTTAGGAAAAAGAAATCTTTGCCTAAACAGATATCTAATGAAATAGTAAAAGCATGGCTATTGAACTGTTTTTAAGAAGGTTTATAAAATTAGTTTAAGGTTTGCAGTTCATTTTTGTTTGTGTAGATACTTTAGACTCATACATCTTTCATTGCAATATTGTAGATAGAAAACACATTGAATTCAAACTCACTAATATCCCCTCAAGGAGTATCAAAATCAACAGTGCCATCAATAATATCTGAGTGTCTTCTGATTGATTAAAAGCAATTAAATATCTAATTAAATAGTCATTTCATCTCAAATGTTTATGCTGCATCACATACTGATCACCAGCAATTTTCTCTGAACAAATAAAACCACATGTTTTTACTGTTGACATCACTGAAACTCTCATTTGTAAGTAATTTATCTGTGTCTAAACAAAGAAAATAAATGAGGAACTATGCAATTAAGGAAGGAATTCATTTTCAACTGGTCAGATTCAATCAAGATAGTACCATTGACCCTCCACTTCTAGATTCTGTGAATAAAGCATAAATTAATACTGGTTTATTTATATGCACTGTATAAAATCCATGTTTAAAATGAAATTGTTGGCTGTAAGTACCTGTATCTGTGTCAGTCAGCTCCTGGTAGAGCCTCTCAGACAATAACCATGAAAGTGAGGCTCCTGCCTACAAGTACAACATGGCATGAATCAGGGTTGGTACCCTCACATGGGATGGATACCAAGTTGAGCCAGTCATTGGGTGTCCATTCCTTCAACCTCTATTCCATTTTTATCTCTGTATTTCTTTTAGTGAGGAACAATTATGGATCAAAATTTTTGAAGGTAGGTAGGTAGCCCTATCTTTCCACTGGAGGCCCTGTATATATATTAGAGGTGGTCGCTTCAGTTTCCATCTCCCCACTGTTGGGCATTTTGACTAAGGTCATTCTCATTGAGTCCCAGAAGCCTCTCACATCCCAAGTCTCTGGGACTCTTTAGAGATTCCCTCCACTGCATCCCATCTCAGCTGCATATTTCCATATATCCTCCTGACTGTCTGGGCTTCTCTCCTGTCTCCCCCTGATACCAATTCTATCCTGTTTCTATCCTCTACTCTTACACCCTAGTCCCTGTCTCACTCTGCATCTTATAATTATTTTGTTTTCCCTTCTAAGTTAGGCCTTCCCTCTTGTTTAATTTCTATGTGTGGGTTTTATCTTGTGTTTTCTCTATTTTTCTGCTAATACCCTCTTAGCAGTAAATACATACCATGTATGTCCCTTTGGGTCTGGGTTACCTCACTCAGGATGATATTTTCCAATTCTGTCAATTCGTTCACAAAATTCATGATGTTCTCATTTTTAATAGCTGACTAGTAGTCTATTGTATAAATGAACCACATTTTCTGTATCCATTCTTCAATTGAGAGACATCTGAATTGTTTCCAGCTTCTGGCCATTATGAAGAAGGCTGCTATGAACATATTGCAGCACCAATATGGTGGAACATCATTTGAGTATATTCCCTGGATTGGTATAGTTGGGTCTTCAGGTAGAACTATTTCCACTTTTCTGAGAAGCTTCCCAATTGATTTCTATAGTGGCTGTAYGAATTTGCAATCAAACCAACAATGCAGGAGTGTTCCTGTTTCTCCACTTCCTTGCCAGCATGTGCTGTCACTTACAACCAACCATTGGACTGAAGTTGGAGACCCTATTGGAGAGTTATGGGAAGGATTGAAGGAGCTGAAAGGGATGGCCATAGAAAGACCTCTTGTATCAACTACAAGATCCCAGAGTCTAAGCCACAAACCCAAGAGCATACATGAGCTGGTGTATGGTCCCTGGCACTTATGTAGCAAAGGACTGCCTTGTCTTGCATCTGTGGGAGGGGATATGCCTAATTCTTTAGATACTTGATACCCCAGGTGAGAGGGATGAGGGATGGGGGTGGATAAGGTGGGAGTAGGTGGGTGAGAGGTGGACCAGTAAAGGGTGGGGAGGAGAGCACCCTCTCAGAGGCAAAAGAGAGTGGGGATGGTGTAAAAAATCTTGGAGGGGGAATAGAAAGGAGGAAATATTAGGAACCTAAATACATAAATCAATTTAAAAAAGAAATCAAGATGTTTTTATTATTTGAAAATTTCATATTAGTATGTGATATATGTTGAGCATAAACACCATTATTTATTTTCCCCAACTTCCCTAGGATACGCTTTTCAAAATATACCCATTCCAACTCTTTGTCCTCCTTTTTATTCTATTTTATATCCTACTGATTCCAGGTAGTATTGCTCATATACACACAGGTGTGTCCCCGTCCACTAAAACATGACAGTCTCTTTTCCTAAAGTCAGTAATGGTTAGTAGCTCCGTAGCTAAAAACAGAAACCTGTGAGCCCATGCTGCACCCATGCTGGATCCTACTATCTTGACTTTCTACAGAACTTTAGGTAATAATAACTGCTTCGAGTTCATGAGTGAAAGAACCATGGCAAGTCTAGAGACAACATTTAAAGAGATATTCTTGATAAAGTACAAAAATTGAAAAGGATTCAGTGATATTAAGACTTCCAGGAGAAAATTATTTCTGTTCAATAAACACATGAGATTTGGTTGGGTTATATAATAAAAAATTCATCTCAATAAGTCTGAAAGTCTGGCTCTTAATGAATTCCTCATGGTGGGACTGATACTTTATCTAATATTTCATTCTAAAATTTGATATTATTAGCATCGATATTTATAATAGCATCATGCAGAAAGAGATATGAGAGATGGTTAGGCCAACTTAGTCAAAAGTATACTTTATAGAATCAAGAATACACWTACAATACATAAAAGTTCGAAGTCCAATGTGAAATTAGGGGGAAGGTTCAATTGCTAAAACATTCACTGTGTAGGCCAGAAAACTGAATTGATCTCCAGCACACATATAAAAATTTGGGCAAGGTGATTTGTGCTTGTGGTGCCAGAGATAGAAATAAGCCAGCACATCTAACTGTGTTAGTGAGTTCTAGATTTGATGTGAGACCAGGTCTTAAAGAAATAATGTGGTGATTTACTCAGGAAACCATACAACATCAAAATTTGGTCTCTACATGCAAACATATACATGCTCACAGGCAATCTGTTAAGCATGTACAGATAAACCAAGTAAAGCAATCTGTTCTGTAAGCTACCTTGTTTATTGTATTTTATTACAACAATAAATATAATTTATACATTAATGCTTATAAAGAATTATTGTCTTGTTTGTCATCCATGAAAAGTCATAATTTTATTTTAAAACTTTCTCAGGTGTGAGCATTTAAATTATTCTTTTTGTGATATACACACCAAGTTTGAGCATGGGTATCACTTGGTAAAACTTATCAACAACTTTAGAAACAATATGTACTTTCAAAGTTTTGTAACAATATATTCATTTTTACAATAAGCTATGTTATTCAGCCTTTGATACATGTCAAAAATCTCAGATTAAAACCAAGTAAATAAAGAATATATCCAATAAAAAAATTAAAATAAAAAAAAACAAGTATACCTAACATTTTCTATGACTGATGTATCAATTTCTTCTATTGTATCATCTACTTCTGAGATTCTCTCTTCCAACTCCTGTATTCTGTTGGTGAAATTTGCATCTGTTGTTCTTGTTCTCTTCCCTAGCTTTTTCATTTCCAAGAATTTCTCWGTTTGTGTTTTCTTTATTGCATTTMTTTCCAATTTCAGGTCTTACACAGTTTTATTTMTTTCTTTCATCTGTTTAACTGTATTTCCTATATATCTTTMAGGGATTTATTCATTTTCTTTTTAAAAGCCTCTATCATCATATAAAAYTGGATTTAAGGTCATTTTCTTATGCTGCAGTTGTGTTGGGATATTATCCAGGGCTTGCWATAATAGGATCACTGTGCTCTGAAGGTGTCATATTGTAATATGGCTCTCATGGTTTGTGTTCTTTTGAGGGCCTAAACCAGCTAGATGACATTGGTCCATGGATGTTTCTGTTGTAGTAGGTATTGGGAGGTGGGCCTGGTGTGACAGAYCTTTAATGGATACACTTGGACTGGATGACTCTGGATCAGCAGGTCTGTATGGYTCAGGAGCTGCAGGTCCAGTAAAGGTGGGCAGAGGTGGATGAAAAATGGAGGTCATCAGGGGATAGCAGACTGCTCAGGGCAGCATGAGGTCCTCCAGATGACTCAGTGTGCAAGGGAGATGGGTGAAGGAAGGGAAGCTTACATATTGTTCAGGATCCACGGTTCTAAGAAGCATGAGTGGGGAGGTGGTGGATGAGTGCAGACCCATGTGTGAAAACAGGCTGCTCAGGGTGGCTTGTCAGGACCCAAAGGACTCAATGAGTGGAAAGCTGCAAATAGTTCTACCACAGGATCAAGCTATACCATTCCTGGGTATATACCCAAACAATGCTCCAACTATACTGTTGGGAACCAGTGAGCTTGGCTCAGCGCCCCCAGCTGAGCTGTTTGCACAGGTTTCTTGAGAGCAAAACATCCCGTGATCTCGTGGCTTAGCTTGATTTCTGCCTTCCCGCCCGGGACTTCCAAGGTGCCTGACCTATGGCTATAATTGTTTTCTCCTGTTCCCTTCCCTGGCCTCTAGTATATATATTGCTGGTCTCTCAGTAAAGCTGGAGCATTCTCCTTACTGTGGCAGCACCGGTGCTGTCAAATGGAGGTCTCACTGAGACCGGGAAAGGTAGAATATTATTGAGGTAGAAGATTGTTCAAGTAGAAGATTGTTCAAGGTTCCTGATAAAACTGCATAAAGAAGAGCTCCTGTGTTGTGTCTTTCTTGCTGGGCGAGGTGGACGCGACACTATACCATAAGGATACTTGCGCTACTATGTTCATATYCTTCATTCAGAATAGTCTGAAACTAGAAACAACCTAGATGTCCCTCAACTGAACATCAGATGAAGAAAATGTGGTACATCTACACAATGTAATACTGTTCAGCTATTGAAAAAGAAAGGACACCATGAATTCTGCAGGTAAGTAGATGGAATTTGAGATTATTATCCTAAATGTGATAAACCAGTCCCAAAAGGACATGCATACTATGTACTCACTTATAAATGGATATTAGCCATAAAATACAGGATACCCTCCACAGACCCAAAGAAGATAAATGAGAAGGAATGTAAAAGCAAGGAATCTTGAATCTTGCTTAAAAGGGGAAATGAAATAGTCATAAGAGACAGATGGAGGGACAGAACTGTGTAGAAGAGGAGATGGGGGAGGGGGATTCAGGATCAGGTTTGGGGGGGGCAGGACAAGAAATATGGCCATATGGCCAGGAGAATGAAAGGAATGTGCAAATAGTAGGGGAGGAGAGGAAGGGGGCATCTCAAAGATGTGTCAGTGACCTGAGATAGGGGAGTCACCCAAAAATCAATGTGGGTGACTTTAGCTGTGACTCACAGATTTGGTAATATAGAACATGAAGAGCCCACCTCCTACAGTCAGGCAGGATCCTCAGTGGAGCAATAAGAATAGCAACCCAAACACAAAAGTTTTGATCCAAAATTTATCCTATCTACAAGATATACAGGCACAATGGCCAACCAATAACTAGCCCATCCTAGGAGCAGGCCTCAGTTCCTGACATTATTAATGGTATTCTGTTATGCTTGCAGACAGGAGTCTAGTATGGCTATCCTCTSAGAGGCTCTCTCTACCCAGCAGCTGATTCAGATGATGCAGAGACCCACAGCTAAATGATGGACAGAGCTAGTGGAGTCTTATAAAAAAATGAATTGGGGAATTTTGGGTTCTGAAGGTGATGAGAAATACACACAAAGAGTCAGCTAACCTTGACCCTTGGAATTCTCAGAGGCTGGACCACCTACCAAAGAAAATACACAAACAGGACCTAGACCTTCCCACACATATGAAGCAGATGTGCAGCTTAGTCTTTATGTGGGTCCCAAACAACTGGAATGGGGGCAATCCCAAAAGCTGCTGTCTCTCWGTGGGGTATKTTCTTCTATCTGGGCTGCCTTGTCTGGCHTCAGTGGCAGAGCATGTACTTAGCCTCAGAGACTTGATGTACCAGGGTGGAGAGATACCAGGGAGCCCCACCTGCTCAGAGATGAAGGGAGAGAAGGGGAAGGAKTGTGGGAAGGCATAACTGGGAATGAGAGCAGTGAGCAGGATGTAAAGTGAATAGACAAAAAATAAAATAAGTATAKTTTTCACKTGTGACACTTCGAGGTTTTTGAGAASTTATGTACATTACARTWTTCTTTACTATGTATCTTTTTTATTGACTATTTTATTTGTTTAGATTTCTTTTTGGAKAGAAAAGTGTTTATTTGGCTTACATGTCCCCATTACAGTCCTTCATTGAAGTCAGGGCAGGAATCCAAGCAGGACCAGAAGCAGGAACCRWACAGGMAGGATCRTACTAGCTTGCTCTCCAGGCTCAWGGTCAACSATCATTMTCATACCACCCACCGGCCTAGGGGTGGTGMTGCCCACAGTGGACTAGGCCCGCCCACAGCAAACATCAATCAATGAAAAATGCCCCATAGGCTTATTTCTATTGAAAGTGTTTTCTCAAGGGAGGATTCCTCTTCTCAGCGGACCAATTTGTGTCAACCTGACAAAAAATTTCCTCGCACACATCCTCCAGTGGCTTTCCGATCATGGTGTTGTCGTAGTAACAGTAAGCAACCTAGATAATCACCAGCCTTAGGTACCACAGTATCCATTCCTTACAGSCTCTTACCTCTTCCATAATCACTTGGCACAATTATGCACTTAACAAGCTTGCCTGACTTTTGCCTACCTAGGGGTGAAACTGTAATCGGAAAGCTTCTAGTTCCTACTGACGTGTCACGCCTTTCCTCTTCCATAATCACATGGCACAACCCTTTTCTCTCTTACTCTAATCTTGTCCATTGTTCTCTGTTCTTTGTAACAGTGTTCTCTTTCAAGGTCCACAAAGCAATAGACAGGTCATCCAAACAAAAACTAAACAGAGGCTGGGCTGTGGTGGCACAAGCCCTTGTTTAGATTTCAAATGTTATCCCCCTTACCCATTTCCGCTCAACAACCCCCGTCCCGCCCCCTCCCCTTTACCTCTATGAGGGTTCTCCACCCACACACACACTTCTGCCTCACCCCTCTATGCTCCCCATATCTAGTCAATTGGAGAGGAATTGTAGTGACACCTCAGGAACTTGGCTAGGTAGATTATACTGTGATTTCAGAAATCTCATATCAGATTGAATTTTATCACATTTTTCTCTTTGTAGAAAAAAAACATAATTTCTATTTAACATGATTATTACTATTGTAGCATAGGGTAATAATTTTCTATTATAGTGTATCATATTTTAACCTGAAAATCATAGACTTTGTTCTAATATTTTTGTTGTATTATATTGATACAACGATGACTAACCTTGATTGTCAACTGGATCAAGAACCAACGAAGAATCAAACTTCTTGGCATGTCTGTGTGGGATTATTATTTTTTTTTTTTTGGCTACAGTAATTAAAATGGAAAGATGCACTTTAAATGGGGACAGCAGCTTCTGTTTGTGTCCTGGTTATAAGATGGTCCCAAAGAGGAAGTATTTGATATCTAGCTGATATCTTYGGATCTCACTGGCAAGTTCATCTACCCMCTGCTATTATTGCCCCTACAGCTGGTTTCTASTGACATGGGAACCAAGATTCTCCGTCCTTCACTGCAGACTGGTGACRTGACCCATGGCTCTYCAGGCCTTCAATTACTAAGCCTCATTCCAATACAATTAATCATATCATTTATATTTCTTTAGAAAGCCATCATACATATGTGAAGTTGTGAAGAAGTCTGTCAGTCTCATGTTATTCCAAATTCCCCATCTTCTTTCTTATTTTTACTGTTAATTATTTCTGAAAATAAATCACTTCCTTATCTTTAAACTATAATATTTTATGCCAAATATGTCTCAATGACAGCTTTTCTAAGGATAATTCAGTGAAGATATTTTTTCAGTGACATAATATTGATTTTCAATTTAATAAGTTAATTTTTCTTCACTGACAAAATATGTTGTTCATGTTTCTTCTTCAGTGTCTTCCTATTTGTCGATTTGATGGTTAATCTAACAATCACAAATTTTTCAATAATGTTTTATTATTTTGTAATATGACATTGTATTTATTCCTTTTTATTTGGCCTCATAAATGTTCATGTCTATGCACAYGAGTAAGGATAAATGTCTATATGGAGATAAGAAACTGATGYCATGTGTACTTCTCTATTGTTTTCTACTTTGTATTTTGAGACAAACATGTTCACTGATTGGGCAAAATTAACTGGCCAGAGAGCACAAGAATCAAGTCCTGTTTCCACCTCCACAGGTCTAGGGTTATTGAGGCACTCACATCTAAATATTTATATTGTTACTGTGGACTCAAATTCAGATTCTCATATGTATGTGTTTTAATCACCTCTTCTTGTAATATTCTCCTGTTCACACTAATTACTTAATTCTTTATTCTATGCCAATAATACTTCTGTTGCACTCTCTTTGTAATAATTTCAATGCCCATATAGTTAGTTTCATAATCTTTAATCCAATAACTTAGAGAAATAAAAAAGAAAACCCATGTACATTACAGTATTTGTTGTTTGTTTCCTTTTTGTGCCACAAAACCTTAAATTATCATGTTTATTTTGTATTGCTGTTTTCACATCTTCATTATTATTTCACTTAGCATGAGGAAATCTACATAGATATAATTATTCTGCTTTTCTACATAATTTTTCTCTTATTGGGAAAGCGGAATGTCAATTTCCATCAGTGATGCATTTCATGGTGAAGCACAAGGATGTTTTCTCTATAGCTATTTCACTTTATAATAACAGGTATGGAACCATTATTTCAGACATTGATGTATAGACTGAAATGACAATGATGTTCATAGCAGGCTTATTTATAATATCTAGAAGTTGTAAAGAACTCAAATGTCCTTCAATAGAGGAATGGATACAGAAAATGTGATATATTTATACAATGGAGTACTACTCAGCTATTACAAAGGATGAATTCATGACATTTGCAGGCAAATGGATGGAACTAGAAAATATCCCAAGTGAGGTAACCCAATCACAGAGAACATACATGGTATGCACTTATTGATAAGTGGATATTAATTCAGAAGCTCAGAATCCCCAAGATAATTCACAGACCACATGAAGCTCAACAAGAAGGAAGAACAAAGTGTTGGTGATTCAGTTCCGAGAAGGGGAACAAAATAGTCACAAGAGCAAATAAGGAGATAAATTGTTGTGGTAGCCTGAAGGAAAGGCCATCCAGAGACTCTCCTGCCTGGCAATTCATCCCATATACAGTA
>BDUI01012072.1:46009-57733 GCA_002335545.1 Apodemus speciosus
AAGAGACTTACATTAGCTGTGCGTCTTCTGTGGCTCTGTTTTGTGAGCAAATCTGAAAGTGATATTGATGTGACTGGTTCTCAACTGTTGAAGCATTTTGTTGGATTTACTGTATTTTATAATTTATCTGATTCTTTTGTGATCTCTTTATTTGAAGATGTTTGTGGTTTGTTCAGCTGTTACAATTATGATACGACATAAAGCTTTTAAAAATAGTCCAGCTCCTRTTCCTTACTTAGACCTTGTTATTTCATTTGTTCGGAAAACACCTATCCCCCATGCACTTGAAARTGTGTGTACCTTCTCCTTCCTCCACTGGCTGCTTTTGTTGGTTTGGTGTGGGAGTTTTACTATTTGTATTTAGACAAAAAAAATTCCTTTGCTTCCTTTGCATTTTTATTTTTTTTAACCCTTCTCATTATATCCTTTAGTCTTAGATCTGTAATAAAATGTATCCAGTGCCCACCCACTGACATTCTCTGGTCCTCTCTTAGTCTTCCTGAAGTTTTGGGGTTTATTCTTGGCATATAACGAATGGCTTAACTAGCTATTTGATAGTAGTGTGACTTTGTTTCTCTCTTTAGTTCTTGGAAAATTCAACTGTCAGCTGTGTATGCTAGCATTGAAAACAATTCTAACTTGGATTTTTTAGGTTTGTAAGCACCTTTGCATTTCGATATGGGAGCCCAGAGATTTTCTTTATTTATGGAATTGGATAGCTTACCAGGATTCCTTTCCTSTAGAAACTATATTTTTGCAATCTTTTTACTCTAGTTGTTTACCTAAATGTGGTTAAGAGGACTAAGCAGTGACCATTCTATAGCCTGGATATTGTTGYGTCTTAGAATTCTACAAAGTACATAGTCCATTACTTTTTAATTCACCCTCACTCAAGTTTTCAGGATGGGGCAGAACCTAGCCAGATTCTTTGCCAAAATATGCCACAAATGGTCCTGTTCCTGATAGAGTTCTTGTTTCTCTCTGAAACCCAGTGAGTCACACCCTCACTGTTCACATTTATATCAGCATTCTTCTCTACCCCCACTGCAGTAGCACATTAAGCTCTATTTATAGCACCCCGGGGCTTTGCTAGTCTGTGTTCCAGTCTTCCATGTTTCCCCTGCAAATCAGCCTCATGATCAGGTTTATCGCTGAAATGATCCCACTTCTGATACAAACTCTGTATTATTTACTTTTTGCTGTAGCAGGATATCTGCTGACAAAAGCAACTTAAGAATTTTTTTGGCTTGAGGTTTGAGAGAAGTCCGTCATTGTAGAGGTGTGATAGTAGGTGGTTTCATGACTACAGGATCATGTGGCTAGGACTCCTTACCTATGGAACAGGAAATAGAGACCATACAGGAAGCAAAGTGCAGCTATAAATAGCAAGGACCACTCAAGTGACCCACTTCCTTCATCAAGGTTCAACCTAAAGGCTCTACAACCATATAACATATACATACACACACACACACACACACACACACACATATATATATATAAATATATACATACATATATATTCGTTCTGCTTAGTCTGTATAATATATGTATGTATGCATGCATGTAGGGCTGACCATTTAAAATTGGATAATCAATTGGTCGTTCTTCCCTAGGGAAGACTATTTCTCTCACTCCCATTCCTTAGCCGCTTGTAGTTCCTCGTGAAGGGTTGAAACCTTGTGGGCTTTAGCGCCGCCCCCCCATCTACTTTGGTATTCCTATTGTTATTTTTGTTCAGCTCATGTTTAGGCTATGATGTTGGTGAGACTTTATGGTTATAGCTTCTGATGTTCCTAGGAGGCAGTAATCTCACTCAGTCTCCCCGATTGGCTCGTAAAATCTTTCTGCCCGCTCTTCCTCAGTGTTCCCTGAGCCGAAGGGGAGTTGTTTCGTAGATGTATCCATTGGGACTGGGTTCCACAGGACTGTTTTAACTGGTCGTGACTTTCTATAATGGTCTCCATTGTGTAGCAAAGAAAGGTTTCCTTAAAGAGTGGTGAAGAGTAGACTTATCTATAAGTATAAGGACAAACATTTAGAATGTACAAGTTATGTTGTTGCTGTTTAGTAAAGTGGAGRTTGTAGATGCTTCTTCAAGATCTAGGACTTCAMTAGCCCTGGGTAGTGGTTAGGTTTCCAATACCAGGTAGATATCCTACTGGTTGAGCAGGTCTTAAGTCTAATTAGAGCACCGTTGGTTGCATGAGTGCTGGCATTGCACCCTTAGGGTTATTATGTGGCTGGTTCATCTTTGTGGTCCACATGCATCATAGCTGAGTAGGACTGTCGCTTGCCTTCCTCCTTTGGATGCTTGCTTGGTGCTTTTTGGTACCATAAATGCCAGTCCTCGGGAGGAGACATTCAAGTCAGTTCCAGCTCAGGTGTCTTTGGGCCCTGAGTTTGAAGTGTATGGTGTCTTTAGCATACAGACTTTCCTTTCACCTCTTGGAGGCAGTCAGTGGCAATATCAATAGCCTGTGATATCTGAGACATTGACCAACCAACAGCTCAAAAGAGGGCTTTTCATGCCTGGTTTTAGATGTTTTGTTTTATGGTCTTTGGCTATTGGAGGGAACTGTTTCAACCCAGATGAGAAAATTTCATGTTAACAATATAAGCATATTTATATGGACTTATGTGCATTATAGGGTCACTTAAGGAAGATAGTTAATAATATGATTTCTTATGACTTTTTCAGACTTTCTTACTGATATTTTATCCTCTCTCCTTTTCCTTATTTATGGCCGAGATATTTTTAAATAATGAGTGGATTTGTCTCTCCTTTCTTGATATTTTGTATTTTTGCTTGCTGCCTTGAGGAATACATGAGCAACTTATTAAAAATTGCTATGTGGAGCAGGGATCACTACTGCATGTCTGGAATCCCAGGACTGAAGAAGCAGAGGGATCTTGAGTTTAAGGCTTGCCTGGATTATATAGAGCAAGACCTTGTGTCAAAACAAACATCAGTGGCAACCCCCAAAACCAAACAGAAAACAAACTCAACAGCAGTTAAACCACCGGCAGCAGCAACAAAGAAACCAGTGATGTGGACAGATTCTTCCATCAACACACTCAGCAGCCAGTGCTGTCATTGTAACCTGTGTGCCGGGCCCTGGCCTGACGTCTTGCTGCAGGTTAGGCTAAGGAGATGTTCCTGTCAGTGAAGAAGAAATATTCCCCTGGCTGACAACTTCCCTCCACACCTCGCCATCATCCCAGTAATAAGCACAGTGGTTCTTTGTAGTAGCCCTCAGGGTATCTGGATTATAGACCTGTATTCTCTCTGGTTGTGCCTGCACACAGATACAACGCCGTAGCTGTAATTATTTGAGATATTTCTACTCTAATATCTTGTGATTTTAGAGGCAGCTTTATTTCTGCCTCTGCAGTTGTCACCTTTTCCTTTTGGGTACATCTCATGATGTGTATGCCATTAATTCACTCYAGTCTACTCTGATACCTCCCTCCTCCCACCCACAGTTTTAAAATAGTTTGTATTATAGTTGCCAGTGTGCTCTGTGCCCCAAACAGTGATTACTTGGGGTGGGGAAATACTAGGACTTGAGAGGATTTGGGGATTACTTAACTTCTGACAGCTTTGCTCTTCACTGGCCCTTAGAGGCTGCCTTGAGACTTACCCTACAGAGGAACAGGGTGGGGTTAGAGGTTCTGTCTCAGGCATCTTCACCGCCAAAGTACGAGGTTTTGTGAACACTCTGACCTCCTCCAATAGCATTGTCTCGTACATACTGACTGACCTAGGCAGCTGTGTACTTAGTATGTGGCCAAGAAGTTCCAGCCTCTGAAATGAAGGGGTGCTAGGAGGCCTCAAGTGGAGCCAGGTCTTGTGCCTCCTGGAGTTTCCTTTCTTGGTGGAGAAGGTGTCTCCTTGTTCAAGGTCAGAAACTCCTGATGCCAAAGGACGCTTACTTTAGCTCAGTTTATCTTTTTTCATGCCACTTTGGTGCCATATGCTGACATCATGTCACCTCATAGCAGAGATTCTTTTCAAACTCTGTTGTGTCTCCAAGAATGTTCTGCTCTCTGTGGAGTTCAGGATAGATCATCAGTTGAATTATTTGAATGTAAATACTGAAGTATTAGTCTTTAAAACTTGTAATATTTAGTGTTCATGTACATAAAGTAACTAATGAGGTACTTTTAAAGACATTTTCCAAAAAGTATACAGTTTTATTGGTTTGTGGAATCTGTTATTTTCCTTTCCTCTTTACATGGATTGGAAATTGAATTCAGGAATTGAGGTTGACAGACAAGAATCTTTACCCTATCAGCAGCCTACCTTTTATTTTTATATGACTACGAAAAGCTTACCCACCCCACTTGGGGACAAAAGCTTGTGTACCCCAGGCCCCCTGAGACTCATTGTGTTGTGGGTGATAACCTTGAACTTCCAATGCTCTTGCCTTTACTCCGCAAGTGCTGATATTACAGATATGGGCCTTCCTGTGCAGTGTAGATGGATTGGCTAAGGATCATACCCAGGGCTTTGAGCTTAGTAGACAAGCACTCTGCCACTGAGCCATTTCCCCAGCCTATATTCTAGCTGGTTTTGATGATGAGTCTTCCTTAGATGGTGTGTTGGTTTGTTGTTATCTGTTTGTTTTTGAGACTGGTTCTCATGTAGCACAGACTGGCTTCAAACTCACTGGGGATGACCTTAAATGTCTGAACCTCATGGCGCTACCTTCCAAGTTTTGGGGTTTCGGGTATACATGCCTGGCTTTCTTCATTTCTTTGTTTTTAAGATTGAYTTTTGTGTCTCTGTATGGGTGTGTGCATATGAATGCAGGTACCTTTTGAGGTCAGAGGCCATGGGATCTGTATCGAGAGTTACAGGCTGTTGAGAGCTACCCAGTGTGAGTGTTTGGGTCCTCTGCAAAAGAAATGTGTGTTCTTAACCACTAAGCCATCCCTTCAGCCCCCCTTCTCAAGTAATGAGAATGCTAATAGTAAGTCTGGTCAGGGTCGGTGTCTCTTGATCTAATCCAGCTAGCTCGTTCAGCCTTCTCACAAAGATCTCTAGATTTGAAGTCAGGAGTCAGCTGCACCCCTGGACTGAGTGGCCATGGTGAGCTGCTGACCTCCAGATGACAGTGTCTCTTCTGTGAGATGAAGAAAGTATCCTCTCTGGTTATTATCATTTAAAAAAYGACATGTTGTGGCAATATCTGGGTGCTTAGCACAGCACACGGGTTCTGTTGTTTGCATCTTGAAAGTAGGATAAGGTACATTTTAATTAAGCTAGTTTTATTTAGAAACTTAATAAGAATGGCTGCACTGCACTGTAATTACAGTTCAAGATTCAGGGTACTTGACAGAAAACAAGACCCAGGGAATGGCTAGCTCATGTTAACTGTGACTAAAAGTGAGACTTTTCGTGTGAGGAATTTTCCACTAGGGAAGCCTATTAGTTCATTGCTTTTTAGAAAGAAAAAAGAGAGAGAGGGAGAGGGGGGAGAGGAAGAGGGAGAGGGAGAGGTGGATGGATTGGAGAGATGGCTCACAGGTTAAGAGCATGGTCTATTCTTCCAGAGGACTTGGGTTCAGTTCCCAGTACCTGCATGGCAGCTCACAACTGTCTGTAATTCCAGATCCAGGGGGTCTGACACCCTCTTCTAGCTTCTGCAGGCACACAAAGAGACATGCACATACATAAAGGAAGCAAGTCTTTAAAAGAATTTTAATGTGGATTTGAAGCAGAGAAAAGGGACCTGCCGGGCGGTGGTGGCGGCGGCGGTGGCGGCGGCGCACGCCTTTAATCCCAGCACTTGGGAGGCTGAGGCAGGCGGATTTCTGAGTTCGAGGCCAGCCTGGTCTACAGAGTGAGTTCCAGGACAGCCAGGGCTATACAGAGAAACCCTGTCTTGAAAAACCAGAAAAAAGAGAGAGAGGGAGAGGGGGGAGAGGAAGAGGGAGAGGGAGAGGTGGATGGATTGGAGAGATGGCTCACAGGTTAAGAGCATGGTCTATTCTTCCAGAGGATTTGGGTTCAGTTCCCAGTACCTGCATGGCAGCTCACAACTGTCTGTAATTCCAGATCCAGGGGRTCTGACACCCTCTTCTAGCTTCTGCAGGCACACAAAGAGACATGCACATACATAAAGGAAGCAAGTCTTTAAAAGAATTTTAATGTGGATTTGAAGCAGAGAAAAGGGACCTGCCGGGCGGTGGTGGCGGCGGCGGTGGCGGCGGCGCACGCCTTTAATCCCAGCACTTGGGAGGCTGAGGCAGGCGGATTTCTGAGTTCGAGGCCAGCCTGGTCTACAGAGTGAGTTCCAGGACAGCCAGGGCTATACAGAGAAACCCTGTCTTGAAAAAAACCAAATCCAAAAAAACAAAAAAAAGAAAGAAAAGAAAGAAAAGGGACCTGAAGGCTGAGGTCGAAAGCTAAAGTTGAGGGAACAGCTTGATGACAACCTGCCATTCCTTGTGTGACATGGCCCCAGGTCATTTATTTGGCCGCCAGGCATAGCAGTGTTATTGAGATATTATACACCTAGCAAATAATTTACCTGTCTAAAGTGTTCACTGATCTTTTAAAATGTTTGCATATCAGAGCTGTGCAACCATGAAGAAAACAGCCCTGAATGAAACAGCGCGCCCTTTGCCAGTGGCACCCTTCCTGCCTTTCCCCAGTACTCTCTGCTCTGGATGTCCCAAGCCTGGTTTGTGACATCACAACAGAATGCCTGAGACTGAGTAGTTTGAAGGGGTGGCTTCTCTAAATTCTGGAGAGTAGAACTTACAAAGCCAAGGCACTGGCATCGGCTGCGAGCGTTTTCTGTCCTCCCATGGTGGAAGTCTGCAGGGAGGGACCGATGTTGTGCACTGTGCACTTGTTTGGCAGAGATCCTACCCCACAAGCCCTTGCTTTAGCTCTCTTAGTTCACTGATCATGACCTACCCAAGCTCACTGGACACGCCCTTGTGTTCACTCTCTGTCAAGTCTGTTTCCACCCTCCACTCTGAGGTCCTCTTATGTGCTGTGGTCAGAGTCTCTCGGGCCTTGTTTTTCCTCTGTGATTCTATATTTGCAGTATAGACACACAAGATAGATGTCTTGYGTGGAAGGGCCTGAGCTAATTCGAAGCAGAGTTGAATTTAGAAACTCTAAAAGGTAAACAACAAAGATTAATTTGGCTTTATGTCTGAAGTAATTGCTGACTATATAAAGCTATCCCTTAGAGGCTGAAGAAATAAGATAGTTCAGTGGTTAAGAGCACTGGCTGCTCTTCCAGAGGACCTAGTTCTGCATCCACATGGTGGCTCAGAGCCATCCAGTACAAGGTGCTCTGATGCCCCTTCTTTGCTCTGTGGGCACGTGCACATGCATGGTACACAAACATACATGCAAAGAAAACACTTAGATACATAAAGTAATTTTTATAATTAAAAATAAATAAAAATTAAGCTATCAGACTGTGGAATTAGCTACCTAGTGAGGAACTTTCTAGAACTATATGTATTCTAGCTGCTATGGAATGCCCTCTTCTCGAGATGTTACACAGCGACTTTCTATACCTGGTGAGGATGTGGCTCTAAGATCCTTCCATATTGGAGACAGGCTGAACCCTGCCAGAGCTGACAGGCCCCACAGTGGCAGAACAACAAAATAATGTGGCACTCGCTCAGTGCTTTGTTTTCTGGGGTTTGTGGCTTTTGAGGAGATTGAGATGTTGCTTTTGAGATAGTCTCACCGTTGAGTTCAGACTGGCCTGGAACTCACTTGTCTCTTGCCTTTGTCACTGCAGTGTGGTTGTTACAGGCCTGGGCCACCTCATCTGGCATTAGGTGTTGTGCTAAACTCTTAAAGAATGGCAAGATAAAGTATCCTCACCCTTCATAATGTAATCTTTGAGACGTACACTTCTAATATAAAGAAATCTGTTTACCCTTCCTCATAGAAAACTTGCATAAAATTTTAGATGTATTGTGTGTGTGTGTGTGTGTGTGTGTGTGTGTGTGTGTGTGTGTGTGTGTGTGTATGACTATTTTGTCTATATGCATGTTTTGGTACCACATACATGCTTGCTGCCCATTGAGGTCAGGAGAGGGCATCAAATCCTCCTGGAACTAGTTACAGATGTGAACCTCCATATAAATGATAGGAACTGAACCCAGGTCTTCTGCAAGAACAAGTGTCCTTAAACCACTGAGCCCTAARTTACAGCGTAGTTACATTTCTAGACCTTGTATTCACCAAATTTTTGTCTGGGTGGCATTTTTATGATATCTGCTGTGTGGTCTCCTGCAGTAACTTTAACACTGCATTCATTCCTCAGTCTCCTCTGGAATTTGGGATCGAAAAGAGTCTTTTAGTTTGGGTTTCCATTGTTGTGAAGAAATACCATGAATAGGGCAACACTTACAAAAGATAACAGTTCACTGGGGCTGGCTTACAGTTTCAGATGTTCAGTCCATTATCATCATGGCAGGAAACATGGCAGCATCCKGGCAGGCATGGTAGTGGAGGAGCTGAGAGTTCTACATCTTGATCTGAAGGCAGCAGGAGACTGTGTTCCACACTGGGTGGAGCTTGAGCTTAGGAGACCTCAAAGCCTGCCCCCCCCCCCAGTGACACATACACTCCCTCCAACAAGGCCACACCCATCCCTATAAGGCCACACCTCCTAATAGTGCCACTCCCCAGGGGCCAAGCATGCAAACACATGAACCTATGGGAGTCATTCCTATTCAAACCACCACAAAGAGTATCTGTTTTTTTGAATAGCTGTTAAGATTCTGTAGTTTGTCTTGTGCACAGAAGAGTGTTTCAGAGTTACGGTAATATAATAATAATTATTTAATAAATAAAATAATCTCAGTATTATCTTAGGGAGGAGAGACATGGATGGTTATTAACAAGAACAGAAATGTAATCTTGCATTTAAATTTCTCTTAGAGGAAACACAAGAATAGAAGAGGCATGTGAAATGTATACCAGAGCTGCAAATATGTTCAAGATGGCCAAGAACTGGAGTGGTATGTACAACGTTTTGTTTATTTACCAGGCAAATACTTTAAAAACAATTTGGTAGGAAGACAGGGCCGTGTGTTTCCTTTAAAGAGTGAGACAAGCATTGGTGCTGAGAGGATCGTCATCTCGGGTAACTAACCTGGTTTCAAGGTTGAGCACTGGGACACTGTCTGTCTGCCTCAGCTTCTGCCAGCCACCCAGTGCAGTAGGCCTCTGGTGTCTAAAAGCAAGAATGTCATGGACAAGGGAGGGTAGGTACTACTTTTTTGCTGCTTAGAATTGTATTCCAGTGCCGTAATTATAGGAAAGGTCATTGAGAACTAACAAGATAGATGGAAATGCCTTGGCACGAGTTGAGAATTTCAAAGCATTCTCTACCCTGAATCCACTGAGAACTGAGTGACAGTGGGAGACCCTTGTTCAAGCCCTCAGAGGGAGCAGATTGGTGGATACTTCTCCCCATCCAAGGGGCTTGCCCTCACTAACACTAATTAGAAAGAAAATCCATCTTCTTCCCTTGGAGAAAGGCAGCTGTCGTCAGGGGCAAAGAGGCTCCTTCCGTTCACTAGCTGCTGTTTCCTGCTGCCTTTATGGCAGGCATTTTGTTTCAAAGGAGAAGATGCTTTCAAGCGAGGCGGATCTGAAAGGTTGCATCTGATTCTGAAGTTCCTTTGGCAGCTTAGTTTGCAATAGAACCTTAGTTAAAAGGGAAAGGGAAAGGGAAGGGTTTCAAAAGCACTTATGCCCACATTCTATTTTACTGAACTACAAATGAAAATAAACAGAATGGTCCCAGCAGCCCACCTTTCCTGTTCGGGTCCTGTAATCACAGGTGAACAGTAATCTTACCCGAGAGTGCTTGCCCATCTTTTCTGAAGGTCAGATCCTGGGAGATTCAGTGGAAAGGCCCTAGTCCTCTATGTACTTGTGGAGGCCTTTCATGTACCCTGCCTCTGTCTGTTGCCAGGGTGGTATTCTCCAGCTAGTACCCCAATGTTCCCATGTTCAGCCCTTTCTCRGTTTTGTATTGAGACAGTGCCTGACTGACTTTGTTGTCCAGGCTATCTGGGAACTCTTTATAAGCCCAGATAGATCTTATACTTGGAGCCGTCTTCCTGCCTCAGTTTCCCAGATGCTAGGATAGGAGGCATGTGCCATCGTACTTAGCTCCCAGCCAGTCTTACCGARGCTGAGTAAGTCAGGTCACATGTTGAGTCAGACCTTCCAGGACTGTCTTCTTCTTTTCTGTCACCTCATCTGCTCGTGTTCATGCTCCTGGCTGCCACCCCAGAGCCTTGGCAGGTGCTATTACCTGTCTGCATACTTTCCCCTTGTTTGTTGCTTTCTTCTGGTCCATCTTCACATGTTATCTTCTCAGCCAGCTCTCCTTTGACTACCCCTTATAAACAGTGATCTCTCCCTGGAAGCTCCCACTCTTCCACACTGCCCATATTACCAGCTAGGTGTTTTAGTTATTCATACTTACATGAACCATCACATGGTGGCCCTCACTAGCATGTGCCTTGGAAGGTCAGAGTGTTTATGGGTTTGCAGTCTGACTCCATCTCCAGGGTCCACACTGTGTCTCTGAAGTGGTGGATACTCAGTATAAAATTTGTTAATTGAATAATTAAACAAGGCCCCGAAGTTAAAGCAGTGGTGCACTGGTGGTGATCATGACACCATTTTGTCCCTTTATAATTTTAAAAGTTCTTTTATAATGATTAAGCTCACGCTTTTCAGCCACCATTGAGACTGACAAGTTGGGTAACTTACCAGAGACTATTCTCCTTAAAGACATTTCCAGGTCAAGAGAGACCAAGCTGCTCTTGTTAGCAGTGATTGGAATCTGTGCTCCAAGCAATGAAGTGGCGGCATGGAATTGTATAACGAGCACCAACTGTTACCTGAGAGGTAGACAGAGCCAAAACGGGCCAGCTCTCTTGCTGTACCCCCAGCGGGAAAAGGATAGGCCATGACTCCTTCTGGGACAGTAAACGTAGTCGGAAGTGACRTGCCAGTGGGGCTTGTAAAGAAGTGAGAAGCRTGSTGGATRYGCTGTGGAATGTTTGCTGCAGTGGTGGACGTGGCCAGCACCAGTGCACCGGGAGCTAGGCCCTGCCAAGCACTCCACAGCGGGGCCAGGTCACTCATTCTTCCAAGGCAGAGCCAGGCAGAGCTCCTGATGAGTTGGTTTCTTCCTGCAGCTAGCTTGGCCTTGGTGCTTCTCAGAGTCTTGTGTTCTYAATGTGGCTCTCCAGCTGCAAGCAGGGATTATTCGGAGCCAACCCTAGCYCYGAGGCCAGTTCTCCCTGGTTGGGGTTTGCATTAAATCCTTTATGCTGCTGGAACAAAATTCCTTCATCTGAGGAATCTATAAAATACAGAAATATATTGCTCAGAGCGTAGGGAACAGAAAAGTCCAAGGTGGAGGTGCCAGCCGACTTTGCATCTGGTGAGGACTCTTCTCCACGTCTAAGRTGCCATCCTGTTGCTTCATTCCTCATGGCAGAGGGAGCCCAGCAGCTTCCTCCTGTCAGYGTCTTCTRTAAGGGAGCGAATTCCACCATAACTGTGTGGATTAACCACTCCTTTAAAGGGCCTAATGGCTGATACTATACCATTTGGATACTCACATACGAAAGGTCGGGGTTACCAACATTCAGACCACAGGAGCACCCGTGCCAAGCTAGGTAGTCCGTGCTTTCTAAATTTCACGG
>BDUI01012073.1:21104-32895 GCA_002335545.1 Apodemus speciosus
AAAGCACACGTGGCTTCAGTGATAATGTCCTTTACAGAGCAGGAGAAAAGAGGTAGGAGGGCAGACTACACCAGGACACACTGTCCTAACCTGGGTATCAGCACGTGCATGTGGGTCATCCAGCTGCAGGAGAGGCTAGGATATGTCTCATTGTTATGGATGACTTTGTAACTATATAAAAATCAAGCAACGCATACCTGTCTATAACTGCAGTATTTGGGAGGCAAAATGCAGGCATCAAAAGTTCAAGTTGGCTGCAATAGCAAATTTTGCTCAATTAACCAAGGACTAGGATTAGAGTGAACTGGGCTAGGATTTGCAAGACTCTGTAACCAAGATGCTTGTATTTTGATATGGCTCAAGGCTGTCATCTGAGTTCCTACATGATTAGTATCATGGCAAGCATGTTCATTACCCCAACCCCAAACAAGTGAAGCATGGTAGCACAGGCCTTTAAATCTAACAGGTAGGCAGGTCATTGTGAGTTCAAGGACAGCAGTACAAAGAAACCCTGTTTCAAAAAAAAAAAAAGTAGAAAGAAGGAAAGAATATGTGGCTGAGAGGAGCTGAGAGCTTGTATCAGAGTCTGGCTAACCTTTGCTGCTGACCACTGCTCATTCTACCACAGTCCTCTTGGCTCAGTGTGTCACATCTCCTTTTAGCCTCATTATATACTATATATATAATGTTTGGGTTTTGTGATCATAGCTTTTTGTGAGTTTTAACTACTTTCCAGGAAGTTATTTTAGAAAGCTTGTCTAATTTCTCTTCCTCTATGGAAAACGGATTTGATTAAACCTTTGACTAATGTACACAAAACAATTCTTTCAGGAGAAATCGGAGAAGAGTCAGTTACTAGTGTTGGGACTTGGAAAAGCAGATGGTTTTTATACAAGTCCCTTAAGTCCCMCTGTGTGAGCACCTGTAGACCTGTGCTGCCTCTTTGTCTGCTTGCTTTGTGACTGCTTGTATCTTCCCGCCTCAGCCTTTTTAGCGGGGACTACAGGTGTCTTTTAATACCTAGGTTTAAACTATCTATTTTACTCAGCATACCACTATTTATCTTTTATTGAGTTCTTGTCCCATAATCTTTTGGACTCATGCATTTATTTATATTTGTATATATAGTTGGCTCATGGGTTATTTCATTGAAGGGTAAGAACTACTTGAGTATACAATACCATCAACAGTGCCTGGTGGCACACCACACACCAAGACCCTGTCCCAAAATAACTGGAACAATATACGATGCCGTGTAACTGCAGAAACGTAAAAATATTTGGCCGTTCCTAATTACAATCTAATTCAGTCCTTTGCATGTTGAGACAAGAAAGATGTAAATGTGACTCTGGGTGTGGTTATCCTTGCCTGGGACCCCAGTATTTGGGGGAGAGGGCTTCATTCAAGGTCTCTGTCTGTTTGCCTAAAGGGGATAAAAGGATTTACGATGAGGTTTAAGAACCTACAGTATTATTTAGTTGGCGGTACTACATTTTTAATTGTTTGTTAAGTCATTACAAGTTGTTTTAGAGCGAACTCTTCTGCTTGGTGGCATTCTAACATGCTCCATTACTCAGAACAGATGGTTCTGTCCCCTTGAATTTACCGGTACCAACTAGRCAGTTATGTATTCCATCCTTCAGGTGGCCCTTCGGGGAGAATCTAGACCTATGTGCATTCCTGCTTACACAATAAACAGAAGAGCACACTGAAGGCTATTACAGTATCTACTGGGCTGTCTCACTGGCCTTGTTTATTTTTGAAACATGATTTTGCTAATATAGTTCAAACGAGACAGAGTTTCTCCGTGCAGACCTGGCTGTCCCGGAACTTGATCTAAAGTTGAGATCAACTGGCCTCAAACTCAGATCATGCTGTCTCTGCCTCCCAAATGCTGGTATTAAAGGTGTGCACCACCACCACCCAGTATGAGAAGTTAAGCTATCTTGGCAACATAAGTTACTATAATTCTTCATGTATAAAGAGACTGACTTTTCCTTCCTCCTTTGCTTACAGGCACAAGATGCTGGCATTGGGGTGTCAGTTTTACTATGTGTCAGAGCTCTTCAACTCAGATCAAGTGAAGATGAGGAAATGAAAGCTTCAGTCTGTAAAACAATTTCCTGTCTTCTACCAGAAGATTTGGAAGTCAGACGAGCCTGTCAGCTTACCGAATTCTTAATTGAACCCAGTTTGGAAGGATTCAATATGCTGGAAGAACTGTATTTGCAGCCAGATCAAAAATTTGATGAAGAAAATGCACCAGTTCCAAATTCCCTGCGATGTGAGCTCTTACTAGCTTTAAAAGCCCACTGGCCCTTTGATCCTGAATTTTGGGACTGGAAAACTTTGAAGCGACACTGTCATCAACTCTTGGGACAAGAAGCCTCAGATTCCGATGATGACCTAAGTGGCTATGAAATGTCTATTAATGATACAGATGTCTTAGAGTCATTTCTCAGTGACTATGATGAAAGTAAAGAAGATAAACAATATCGAAGAAATCTAGCAGATCAGAATAAGGAGAAAAGAGACAAAAAGCCCATTGGTTCCTCTGAAAGATACCAGAGGTGGCTTCAGTATAAGTTTTTCTGTTTGCTGTGTAAGCGGGAATGCATAGAGGCCAGGATTCTCCATCACTCCAAGATGCACATGGAAGATGGAATATATACCTGTCCAGTTTGTATTAAAAAGTTCAAGAGAAAAGAGCTATTTGTTCCTCACGTAATGGAACATGTTAAAATGCCACCAAGCAGAAGCCATCGTTCTAGAAAGAAATTACTGTTGAAAAGCTCTCAAAGGGGTATTTATCCCAAGAGTCCTACTGGAAGTCTGGAACAAAATCCATCATTGAGTGAACAAACCAGGGGAGAGTCTCATGAATATGTCACATTTAGCAAGTTAGAAGACCGCCGCCTGCAAGACAGAGACTTGTACCCATGTCCGGGTACAGACTGTTCACGTGTGTTCAAACAGTTTAAATACTTAAGTGTGCATCTTAAAGCTGAACACCAAAATAATGATGAAAATGCCAAGCACTACTTGGATATGAAAAATAGAAGAGAGAAGTGTACTTATTGCCGGAGGCATTTCATGTCAGCTTTTCACCTACGGGAGCATGAGCAAGTTCATTGTGGTCCTCAGCCTTATATGTGTGTCTCYATAGATTGCTATGCAAGGTTTGGGTCAGTGAATGAACTCCTTAACCACAAGCAGAAGCATGATGACCTCCGTTACAAGTGCGAGCTGAATGGCTGCAATATTGTGTTCAGTGACTTGGGCCAGCTTTACCACCATGAGGCCCAGCACTTCAGGGACGCGTCCTACACATGCAATGTCCTTGGCTGTAAGAAGTTCTATTATTCTAAAATTGAATACCAGAACCACCTCTCCATGCATAATGTTGAAAGTCCAGATGGAGAATTAAAGAAATCAGTGAAACTTGAGGAACCTGTCGCAGGTGGGAAGCAAGATTGTGTGGACCAGTCCCATCTGCTTGATCAGACTGATAAGTCCCATTCTCCTGAAGATCATCTTTTCTGTCCAGGGTCAGCTAGTGCTCACATGGACAATGCAGAAACCCTGAAGGACAACAGTGACAGCAATTCTAGTGATCAGTTAAGTCACAGCTCTTCCACCTCAATAACTGAGGAGTTAATTGACTCACTAGACCACTCTGAAACCATGCAGGACCTGTTACTGTCTCATGAGAAAGTCTTTGTTCCCTCCAGTTTAAAGGACAAGTGCTCCAAAGTGGCTGTTTGTTTTGATGGGACTAAATTCACCTGTGGTTTTGACGGCTGTGGCTCCACCTACAAAAATGCAAGAGGGATGCAGAAACATCTGCGGAAGGTGCATCCATACCACTGCAAGCCGAGAAAGATAAAGACAAAAGACCTCTTTACCTGCCTGGATGGCAAACATAATGAAGCTGACAAGTTTGATGCAGAACCTAAACCCAGCTCTGATACAAACAGTGACTCCCCAGACGAAGGWCMAGATCACACTGTCCATGCGAAATGCAAACGAGAACATSGAGGTTATTCCCCAGAACCTTCCATCTGTGCTTCTAAGAGGCCATGTACAGAGGATACAATGTTGGAACTTCTGTTACGTTTGAAACATTTAAGCTTGAAGAACTCAATAGCACATGGCTCTTTCTCAGGGTCATTGCCGGGGTGCCCATCTAGTGGTGCTAAGTCTCTTCAGTCAGTCCCATCTTCCATTTCAGACCTTAATCTTCAGAATCAGGATGAAAATATGCCAAGTCAGTACCTTGCACAGTTGGCAGCAAAGCCTTTCTTCTGTGAGCTTCAAGGATGCAAATAYGAATTTGTGACCAGAGAGGCTTTGCTAATGCATTATCTTAAAAAGCATAACTATTCAAAAGAGAAGGTCCTTCAGTTAACCATGTTTCAGCACCGGTATTCCCCATTCCGGTGTCACATCTGCCAAAGGTCATTTACAAGAAAAACACACCTTAGGATTCATTATAAAAATAAACATCAAATTGGCAGTGACAGGGCAACTCACAGACTGTTAGACAGTGAAAAATGTGATCACGAAGGGCCGTGCTCAGTAGACAGACTGAAAGGTGACTGCTCTGCAGAACTTGGTCCCAACAGTAATTCAGAGACCACTCAGTGTCATTCTAAAAAAGATGAATGCAGCTCAGAAACAGACTTGGAGTCCTCTTGTGAGGAAACAGAAAGTAAGATCTCTGGTATCTCATCACCAGTAGGTAGCCATAGAGAAGAAGGAGAGGGGAAAGAGGGGAGAGGAAGCAGGCGGACTGTTGCTAAAGGAAATCTGTGCTATATTTTGAATAAGTACCACAAACCATTCCATTGTATCCACAAAACTTGCAACTCTTCATTTACCAATCTAAAAGGCCTGATTCGCCATTACAGAACTGTGCATCAGTACAACAAAGAGCAGTTATGCTTAGAGAAGGACAAAGCAAGAACCAAAAGGGAACTTGTAAAATGTAAAAAGCTATTTGCCTGCAAATATAAGGACTGTAACAAGCGCTTCCTGTGCTCCAAGGCCCTGGCTAAGCACTGCAGTGACTCTCATAATCTAGACCACATTGAAGAGTCTAAAGTGCTTTCCGAGACRGAGACTGCGGCAAGGTTTTCTTGTAACCAGCCTCAGTGCCCTGCTGTTTTTTATTCATTCAGTAAGCTGAAACACCACCTGTTGGAACAGCATAATATTGAAGGAGAAATCCATTCRGATTATGAAATCCATTGTACTCTTAATGGCTGTGGCCAGATCTTCAGCCATCGAAGTAATTACTTCCAGCACGTCTACTACCGACATAAGGACTATTATGACAGCCTGTTCAGCAGCCAGAAGGTAGCCAATGAGCGGCTTCTAAGGAGCGAGAAGCTGTGTCAGACAACTCAGGCACAGGGACTGACGCAGGGGCAGACTCAGGGACAGACACAGGGCCAGGAACAGCAGACTGCCAAAAGGCCGTTTAATACTAAAGCTAAAAAATGTGGCTTACTCAAAGATAAAAAGGCTCCAATTAGCTTTAAAACAAGAGCAGAAGCGATCCATATGTGCGTTGAGCATTCCGAGCACACGCAGTACCCCTGCATGGTTCAGGGCTGCTTGTCTGTGGTGAAGCTGGAGAGCAGCATCGTGAGGCATTACAAACGTACCCACCAGATGAATAGTGCCTATTTAGAGCAGCAGTTGGAGAACCTTGTGGTTTGTGTTAAGTATGGTACCAAAATTAAAGACGAGCCCCCTTCAGAAGTAGAGCCCTGTGTAAAGAAAGAGGAAAATACTAGCTGTGAGTCAGTGAGCACAGAGAACCAAGCCCCAGGAGACAGCAATGTGCCCCCCCAAAACACTGATTTCACTCACCCAGCTGAACAAGATGGTGGTCAGAAAGGGTGTGCAGAAAGAAACCCAGTTTTTGACACACACAGTCTGCTCTACAGGGGAACTTTGAAATGCAACCATTCTTCAGAAACCACTTCTTTGGAACAGTGTAATATAGTTCAATCTTCTCCCTGTAAAATAGAAAGCCCCATACCTAATCCTGGTGGGACAGGAAGTGGAACTTATTTCACAGACTTCCAGCTGCCGTTACCAAGGATCAAAGAAGAACCTGGGCAGCATAGTTCAGGGCAAGAAAACACTCTAAAGAATGCAACCCAGGTCCCAAAAGAGAATATTAGAAAGCATTCTCAGCCTAAGTCGTTTGATCTGAAGACTTACAAACCCATGGGATTTGAGTCTTCCTTTCTGAAATTTATTCAGGAAAGTGAAGAGAAGGATGACGATTTTGATGACTGGGAGCCTTCAGAGCACTTAACACTGAATAACTCCTCTCAGCCTGGTAATGACTTGACAGGGAGTGTTGTGGCAGATACCATTGTGGATGACAGCAGCCCTCAAGTTGACATACCTCATTCTTCCAGTGACCCTCCAGCTTCGGAGAACCTGACTGCAATCCCACCATTAGTAGTAGCTGAAGCAACAGCAGTTCCTTCCTTGGAAAACCTGAGGGTTGTGCTGGACAAAGCATTAACAGACTGTGGAGAGCTTGCCTTAAAACAGCTTCATTACCTTCGGCCTGTGGTTGTCCTTGAAAGATCTAAGTTCTCCACGCCAATTTTAGACTTGTTTCCAACTAAGAAGACAGATGAGCTTTGTGTAGGAAGTTCCTGAATCGCTGTTGTTTCTGAAGCACATAGCTCCAGCACTGCACTATGGGACACTTGCTAACGTGAACAAAGGCTGCGGCTCAGCCACACTTGCTTAGGATAGAATAGGCTGTGTATCTACATGAATGTACAATATCTGTGTCAGCAGTATTGGCGGCGTCCAGTAGCTCTCCAGTTGGTTTATTGATTGGGATTTTTGTTTGTTTGTTTGTTTGTTTATTAAAAAAATGGAACTGTACTCTTGTTTGGTGCTAATTAATACATCAAAATATACTACAGCTTCCTTTTTCCAATTAAGTGTGCATGATTGTATATGGAACATATATTAAAGTCCCAGGGTGGGAGGGCTGGGGAAAGGGTAGGAAGTTCTTCCTTGACTTGAATGTGCACCCGAGGGTGCTTGTGTAATATATTGTACACTACAGCATCTTATATTTTTTGAGTTGAGTTTCAATAAATTACAATTTTTCACCCACTTCTTGTTTACTCATAATGAGTTTTTATGTCATGTGCACCCTGCAGCTGCACTTGTATTTTCTGGAGTGCGTTTCATGCTTTACTCCAGTGATTTTCTGCTAACTAAACCCTTCCTTTTTTTTTTTTTTTTTAATGACCCTTGTCTTAAGATTTTTTTGTGGTAAGAAAATCCTGAGGTTTGAGTTCTTTGCCTTAAGATTCGGGATAGCTCCCAGACAGGAGAGGGTATGCCAGGCTGAACACAGAAGGCAATAGCAAATTCAGAAGGAGGTTCCCGGGAACCTACAGATGATGTCATATGCTGACGGTGAAAGGGGTGGGATTTCTGCAGAGGTAGAGTCGTACTTTATGCATAGCCGAGAGCCTCCGAAGGATCGACTATCTGAGAGTGGGTAGGGATAAGTAACAGGCAGCTCAGCAGTTAGAGCGCTTGTTGGTCTTACAGGGGCCTGTAAGCACTCATGGYGACTCATAACCTGGCAGTTTCCTGGACTCTGACAACCTTTTCTGGCTTCTGCTGTCGCCAGACAGACATGTGACCATACATGTGTGCTGGCAAAACATAAAGATAAGTTTAAACAGTTGCGGCAAACTTGGTGATGGTCTATGCTGGAGTTGCAGTATAGAGAAGGATAGATGAAGCCAAGATACATAGAGGGACTAGAAAGATAGTCAGCAGGTCAAGGACTTGCTGCCAGGCTGGACAGACTGACCAACCTGCTACAAAACTGATTCCTGAAGGTTGTCCTGACCATAGCACATTTACTATGGCATATGAACATAAGTAATTCTTATTCTTATTAAGGTACATGAGGAGACAGGACTGTTGGAACGTAGAACAAGAAAAACATGGCCAACTAAGGTGGAAATACAGGAGTGGGTATTTGGGAAGAAAACGGTTTCATGGTGAGTCTGGTTTTGTGTGTGTGTTCAGTGAGGGACAACTGATAGTAAGGCAATATGGGGTTTTGTTTGTGGAGATTTTTGCTTTCGCCTTAGTCTCTATTCTGCATTCAGGAGCACAAGGCAGGTTCAAACTGTCTCCCTTGTGCTCCTGAATGCAGGAATAGCATTTACCGCATGAGCTCCAAGTAAACTGAGTTGATTAGCCCCGAACTGTGATCTCCCTGCCTCCCCCTCCGGAGTGTGGATACAGACTTATCCTTCACCCAGTTTATGTAGTGCTGCTTACTGCTTGCTTGGCAAATACCGTACCATCTGAACCGCATTCCCAACATTTGGGTTTCTAGTTTTGAGACAAGCTCTGTGTAGCCCAAGCTGGCTTCAAATAAATCCTCTTGCCTCAGTCTTCTTAAAACTGATTGCAGGTACATTCCTTTATGCCAAGGTCAATATTATGTTCTTAGAATACACTAGTGTAACTCTGTCCTTGGGACATTTTCAGCCACTTTAAATATGTAGTAATGAAATAATACCAATATCCCCTTTTCTTTCCTGGGGTTACTTCTCAACCCCTCCCCTTATGAAATCAACTGTTTTGGACATCATTCTGCTGCTTCTCATCCTGACAGTCAAAAGCACTCTTAACAAGCCCAGGTCCTTTCTTGGTACAGATTCTAGTAGATGATAAATTCTCAGACGAGTCTGTTGATGAGGGTTTTTAGTTGTAAGACACACTCTGGGTAGCCAAGGATGCCTCAAGCTAAAGTCCTGCCTCAGCCTTCCTAAAGCTGTAGTTACAGGTGGACATTATGCCCAGCTTTGAATTAAGTTCTTGAATTAAGTTTGAATAGTACAATACTGTCACTCTCTGCTTAGGTTGAAAGAAAAATTAGACTGATACCCTGCTGCTGTCTTGGAGTCCAGCTGCGGCCTTCAGCATGAGTGATCATCTTGGGAGGCCTGTGATCTGAGAGTAAGAATTGGTGTGCTTCTCAACCCTGTCACACATGTAGTTCTAGCACTTACAAAACTGCCACAAATATGAGGCCACCCTGGTGTGTGTATTGAAAATTCCAAGGCTCATGACTAGAGAGGAGGTTCAACAGTTAAGAGCACTCACTGGCTGCTCTCCCAAAAGACCTGGATGTAATTCCCAGCACCCACATGGCAGCTTACACCTGTCTTTAAGTGTCATCCCTAGGGRATCTGACACCTTCACACAGATACACATGCAGGCAAAACACAAATACACAAAGTAAAAAAAAACGACTAAGTCATTAAAAAAAATATTTCCAGGGCTTTGTGACATGATCCAGGTTCATAAACAGAAAAAGAAAAAAAACTTCATATTAAGAATGCTTAGTCTAGGAGAGAAGGTTGCTGTTTTGCTTAAAACAACTATCCATTCAACTACAAACACCCCAGAGTAAAATCAAACCCTTTCAGAGCCCATTTGACAGCTCAAGGAGTGCTTTACCCAGCTAAGATCACAAGTTGCAGTTGACAGAGTTTACATCAGTTCATCTTTTTTAATAGCTTTTATATATATATGTATATATATATGTATATGTATATATATTAATTTACAAAATAATGGGGCTCTTTTTATTTTGTTTTGAAACAAGCCCTTCCTTAACCTGAAGCCTAGGTTGACATTAAATTTGACATCTTCCTTCCTTAGCCTCCCAAGTGCAAAGATTACAGTTATGTGCCACCATGTGCCACCATGACTAGCTAATGTTCGTTTCTTTTAGGGGAAGGGACAGGAGAGTGGTTTCATGTGTCTCAGAGTGG
Organism: Apodemus speciosus; assembly: GCA_002335545.1. Lineage (NCBI taxonomy): Eukaryota > Metazoa > Chordata > Mammalia > Rodentia > Muridae > Apodemus > Apodemus speciosus. The sequence continues at coordinate 30,962 of BDUI01012073.1, forward strand.
CCTCTTAAGTCCCTAAATCCTTAAGTAGTTGAGAATGACTTTGAACTCCTAATCCTCTCCCACGTCCTAAATGTACTGCGATTGCACATGCCTAGTTTACAGCTGCTTTTTGCTTTTGTCCTTTTTTCCTTTCTCCTTTTGACAAGTCTCACTGTGCAGCCTTGGCTGGCCTGGAACTTGCTATGTAGATCAGGCTGGGCTCTGCCTCTCAAGTGCTAAGATTAAGATTAATGGCATGTGCTATGGCACTCAGCCAAACTAATACCGCTTAAAATACAGATTCTACATATGAGAGGAAATGTGTTTTTATCAATTTGAGTCTGGCATATTTCACTTAACCTCCTACCTATCTTGCTACAAATGCCTGTTTTCAAACTACAACATTTTGTATATATGCCACATACTTTATATCCGTTCATCCATTGGTAGATCTTTAGGTTGATTCCATAGTTTAGTATCAAAGTCCAGCTTTGACATCAGGGTAAACTGAGGTGGAGCATAGAATCGGCAATTGATTGGGGCCACCGAGATGCTCCCTGGTTTGGTCAGCTAAGAAAATTACTTGGGGGGGGGGGGCGTAGAGTTAGTGACTTGGATCACTCAGACTTTTTTCTGAAAGAAAAAGCCTAGATTCACTAGAACCAGTAGTCCCTGTGGCCAGAAAGAGGCTCTATCTGAACTCGTACTTTTTGGAAGAGGCTCTATCTGAAATCTTTGAATTTTTTGGAGTCCAGGGAGAAGGAAGAAAGAAAAAGGGGGTAAAAGAAACACACATATATGTACACATRCACACATTCCATGGATGAAGCAAAACAAGACCCAACAACTCATATATACATACATGCATACATACATACACACATGCACACAAACGCACATTCACACATTGGGTGGCTAGAGCAAAGCTCCAACTTTACATGTGTACACATAACACATTTGGTGGATGGCTCAGTCTGCCTGTTGTGAATAGTGTTGCAGTATGGGTGAACAAAGTTCTCTAATATACTAATGTTGGCTTTGATTCGTTCTAGTATACAGCTGTGAGTGCTAAACTGGAGCTTTTGGTAATTCTTTTTGATTGTTCATGTATATAATATTTTTTCATTTATTCTTTGAAAATTTAATACAGTACACTTTGATTTTAGCCACYCCCTAGTCCATTTTATAAATTCCCTGGAATTCCCCTACACATCTTCCTGTTTTCATGTCCTCTTTTTTTTTTCCTTCTGTCTCATTAAGTCCAATTAGTACTACCCTTAGGCAGATTGGTGTGGGGTCATCCACTGGAACATAGGCACCCTACTAGTAACCACATCCCTAAAGAAAAAAGATCCTCCTCTTGTAGCCCTCCCTGTCCCCCCTTATAACCAACCCTTCTCTGGTAGTCCTTTCCTTTGTAGCTGTCAGCTGTCAATAGTTCCTCACCTGGGGTTAGCACCACASTCTTTGTGGTTGTACGGTTTTGAGTCTAATTATGTAGCCCAAGCTGTCCCCAAAACTTAAAATATCAAGTGCTGGGATTATAGAGTATACTGTCATGCCTGGCTATTTGTTTCTTTTGTTTTGAGACTGTAGCTCTAGCTAGTCTGAAACTCCTAGACCAAGCTATCCTGAATTCAGAGCCCATGCCTCTGCCTCTTGCTTGCTAGGATTAAAGGTGAATGCTATCACAAAAGTATGTCACTGCAGCTATTATTTTGATTTTGAGAAATCAGAACACTGATTTCCATAGTGGCTAAACTTGATTCCCACCAGCAGTATATAAGGGTTCCTCTTACCCAGCCTCTTCACCAGCCTTTATTGCTTTGTTATTGTTTTTATTTTGGATAATAGCCTTTCTAACTGAGATGAGGTGGAATCCCCATGTAGTTTTGATTTCCATTTTTCAAGTGGCTAAAAATTTTTCCAATTAATTACTGTTCTTTTGTACTTTG
>BDUI01012074.1:0-14818 GCA_002335545.1 Apodemus speciosus
GCCTACTATTGGTTCTCCTTCTTCTATATGGACTTCCTGGTTGGGGTTCAGAGAGAGAAAATGTGCCTAATTCTGCTGGGACTAGATGTCCCAGTGTGAGGTGTTATTTGTGTGTGTGTGTGTGGGGGGGTGCTTCTTCTTCTCTGAGGAGAAGGGGAGGGGAAAATGGGGAGAAGGATTTGTAAGGAGGAGAGGAAGGAGGGGGATTGCCAACTGTATGTAATGTGAATAAAAAATTATTGAGGTAAAAATAAAAAAAATCAAGGAGCGGGTAAGGGGTGAGAGCAAATACAATGCAACATACACATGCCTACACATATTCACACACATGCACACACACATGTACACATGCTTGTACACTTGTACAAGCATAAGCATGCATATGTACACATGCTGACACACAAACACATATGCATGCACATGTACACACACACAAACACAAACATAAACACAGGATGTAAAGAGATGGCTCAGAAGTTAGGGGTGCTTATTCCTCCTTGAGATGTCATGGGCATAATTTGAATGAAGTGAGTTTCAGCTCGTGATGTCATTGGAGCAAAGGTAAGTTGCACATTTTGAGTCAATGGTTCTCATGGCCAGAAGGTGGGTCAAAGGTGGAGGATTGATACATTTAGATGGGTTAGCTGGCATGATTTAGTGATGTATTGAAGCCAAAATAAGCAGGTGAGGAGCTGGATAGTAACAGCAGCCAAGGTGAATCCAGTGCAGTGAAAACAGAGGGAACAGAAGATGGGGACACCACACCTCCAGTTTTGAGAACCAGGACTTAGAGCTAGTGAGCCAGCAGAGATGTAAGATAAAGGATGGGACTCAGAGCTGTGTACAGAGAGTGCAAAGCTGAGCGTATAAAGGACAAGAGCTGGGCTTTCATACATATACATATTAGTTAAAAATATACCCTTCCTTATACTGAATGTAAGAATCATGGAACATTCCTGCTCTAAACTGGACTTGGCTTATCCATGCTAACCAACTGGCAGGCATCCCTGGAGTGCAGTCAGGTACCACTGAGGTTGTCTGTGCTCAATGGCAATGCATTCGCCTTACTGCTTGGAGCTTCTCACACTTTCTTCAGTCGGTTCAGTTACAACTTTCCTCAAGATGAGACTGGAGCCGCCATGCTGGACTCTTTCAGAGGAGCCTGTCTAAGAGTCTTTCCAAATTTTCATTCCTTATTTTTCAGAAGGACTAGACACAGCCAAGAGAAGTTCTGCCTTCTTAAAAGCCACAGTCTCATTTGCCCGGCCCCAGACAAGTTCCGATGCATATTGGACCCCCAGTGTTTTATTTTCATTTAAATCTCTCCTTTGTTGGTTTCCAACATCACAAAGCGGAGTCACACAGAATCGAGTATGAGCCATTGAAGGCTGCCCTGCCTTTTCCCTTCCCAGTACACTAGGAGATGCCATGTGGTGCAAGACACTCATTTGTAGGTATAAAAATCTGTAAAAGTTGAACTCGAAAATTAAAAAATTTTAATTAGAAGGCAGCATCTGTGAACCTTTTGSTGGAAGCCACTGGGTTTCTCTCTCTCTCTTTCTTTCCCTGATAAATTAACCCAGCTTTCTGGCCCCTTATCCCCACCCCACCATGTTGGAGATTGTAAAACAGCCCTGTCTACCCTTGCTATGTGCCTGTAACAGCCAGACAGAGACTTCTCTACTTAATATTTAACAAGCTACTGATGCCTCCTGGAAAATTTTTAGAAATATTTCATTTAGAGTCATGTCTTCCTGCACATATTCTCCTTACTAACCTGCTCTTCTGCTAATCCCTTATTTCCAGAAGCAGCATGAATCTAAGTTGGATGCTGACTTCTAAGGAGTACATTGCTCCTTAAGTCCTACCCTCCGTTGTTTGAAACAGTGTCATCCACCCCAGCAGCCAATTTGGAGAGCCACAGGCAAGATATTTTTTTTTTTAATTTCAAGTGAGAGATATTTTATCAGTTGCAAAATAAAAATTTACAGATCCTGCCTAGTAATGAGAGTCTTATACAATCTTGGTTCACATTTTCTGAGGTGCTCTGGGTAGGAGTTGAAAGAAATGAATTTTAGCTAGTGGCATCATTGGACTAAAGTTCCATTGCTCATCTTGGGTCAATTAGTCTCATGGCCAGAAAGTAAGGCAAAGGTGGTGGTGATGGCAGACATTTCAGAAGGCTGCTATGTTCCAGGACTTGATAGTATATTGGAACAGATAAAGAGCTGTGTATAAACAGCAGTCAAGATGAGTCAAGCACCGTGAACTCTGATGGAATGGAGGACGGTGACACAAAGCCTACAGTTTTAAGAACCAGGATTTAGAGATGGGGAGCTAGCAGAGACGTAAGATAAAGGATGGAATGATGTGCAGAGAGCAWGAAGTTGATCATGTAGAAGACAGGGGCTTTCACAACTAGGTTTCAGAAATACTAAAAGGTAATGATTAATTGATTTCCTTATATTGCAGTCCTGAAGATCATGAAGTCCTTACATAATGCTCGTGAGTATGATCTTATTTGGGAAATAGGGTGTGACAAATGACCACATTAAGATGAAGTCATATGGTTCTCTGTAATCCACTAGATTTGGTGCTGTCTGTATATAAACAGGATTTTGGGGAGGGCTTATGAATCCTCACGCTTCTCTGAGGAGCTCCTGGTCATTAATGGTTTCTCAAGGAAGAGGCTTCCACTTTCTTCAGTGGAGTACCTGCTGGCAAGTTGCCAATGATACAATAAATGACCTTATATCTACGCTCATACAAGCAACTCTAATTAAGTCTTAAAAATAACAAAAGACATAGTAGTGGGTGGGTACCAGTTGGAAAGGGAAAGAGGTCATCAGTCATGGGAAGGGCCTTAGTTATAGTTTCATTGCTGTGAAGAGACAGCATGACCAAGGCAACTCTTATGAAGGACAATTAATTTGGGCTTGCTTACAGGTTCAGAGGTTCAGTCCATAATCATTATAGCAGGAAGTATGGCAGCATCCAGGCAGGCTTGGTATCAGAGGAGCTCAGAGTTCTATCTTTTATTTAGAAGGCAGCTAGGGGAAGACTGACTTCCAGGTAGCTAGGGCAAGGGTGGCCACACCTACTCCAACAAGGTCTCATCTTCTAATAGTACCACTCCCTAAGTTGTACCACAGAAGGGAAATTTAAGGATGAAATGATCACAGTATATGGCATATGGCAAATGTAAGTAAACAACAAAATCATGAGGAGGCTCAGTCTTAGAGGCTGACCCAGAGGACAACTCTATATAGACAAGGAGGCAGAGATGATGGTGGTGCATCTATAACCATAGAAACTCCAGAACATCCTAGAAAAACCACATGAAAGAAGAAAGGCAAGCAACATACTGGTAGATGCCTGATATGGAAGGAAACACTTTTTTTTTTTTTTTTTTTTTTGGTGTTTTGAGACAGGGTCTCCTTGTGTAGCCCTGGCTGGCCCAGAACTCACTCTGTAGACCAGGCTGRCCTCCAACTCAGAAATCTGCCTGTCTCTGCCTCCCAAGTGCTGGGATTAAAGGTGTGAACCACCACTGCCCGGCAAGGAAACACTTTTATCTCTTGTATCTTTTAGAACTGAAAAAACATTACATTTCTCAATTGAATCATAAACTCTATAGTCCACTGTAATGACAGACCTAATAAAGTAAGACAGCAGGTTTTCCCCACAGGTAGACATCTCTAGACTCAAAATTTCTAGTCTCTACTGCCCCTTAGTAGAAGAATTTAGACTACTGACCAGTGACAGGACTCTCTGAAAACATGCTTATCATTGTCATAGTCTTTGCTGCTCCGTATTTCTCTGGGTTGGAACATCTCCTCTTGGAGGCAATGGGAGACTCAGGAAGTTTCAGGCAGTAAACAAGGTGTGACATATTTGAGAGAACAAAAACTTGGAAGATTCTAGAAGGTACATTCTCAGCTTTACAGATTGTGGTAAGCCACTACTGGAGGGGGAAGCCGACCAGACCAGCAGCGAGAGGAAATTCTTGTACCTGTCAAACYTCCGTTAAGTTGTGCAGACAGCTCCAGGATTGTAGCTTTCCTTTGTCATCATTGATGTCAGGGCTGGCTGGCTCCTTCATGTTGCAGCTGCTTTTGGATCATTCCTGCTTCTATAAGTAACCTGTCACACACAGTCCTGCTAATAAAAACCCTAATAAAAGAACATTGGCTGGATTTTGTTGCCATAGTTACTTCAGTCTGTCCTGCATTCTCTTCTAGGWAGAGTAGATACCTATGTTGTAGCTTCTCCAGCAAAGTCCCTTGCATAAGTCCATCTGTAATATTATTACTGGAGATGATGATTGGGACATACACTTTTTAGAAGAGAAAGAGGGTCGGGACTAGTATCACAGGCCAATATAATAATTGCAATTGGGAAGCTGAAGAAGGAAGATAGCAAGTTCAAGGCCTGCCTAAGCACAGCTGGAAGACCATTTCTCAAAATTTCACAGTGAAAAGGAGAGTTATCGGTTCAGATGGTAACCAAGACAGTAGAGAAGGTAGAACTCTTGCTCACTGTGATGATTTGAATGAAGATGTTCCCTATAGACTCTAACATGTGTATACTTGGTCTCCAATTGGTGGCACTGTTTGGGGGAAGCTTATGAGGTGTGGCCTTGCTGGAGGAAGCATGCCACTGGGGACAGGCTCTGAGAGTTTGAAGCCTTGTAGCACTTCCACTTTGCTCTCCTTGCAGCTTTAGATGTGAGTTCTGAGCTGTTCCCGCTGTTTTGCCTTACTTGATGCTGTGATATCTCACCATGGTGACAACTCTTACTGCTCTGGGACCCTAAGCCCAAATAAAGCCTTCCTTTGTATAAATTGCCTTGGTCGTGACGTTTTAGCAACAATAGAAAAATGGCAGACTCGYCTAGCATAGTCAAGTCCATTGCTTCAATCCCCAGAACCATAGAAACAACAGTAAAGAAAGAGAGCAGGAAAGATGCTCTAATTTTAGTTTAGTATGCATTTTTATCTTTTTGAGATCAAATTAAGCTGTAATGGAGCTCCAGGTGACACAGATGTTGTACTGATATGCACAGTGGAAAGAGATGTGACCAGGATCACTGCCACTCTTGGACCTGCTGTTGTCCTGGATGTTCTTTCACTTGTAAAATTACCCAAGAGACCCATTTTAGAAGGAGGAAAGGATTGTTTTGGCTCAGTGTTTCAGAAGTCTGTCTCTGTGGTTACTTAGCACTGTTGTTTCTGGGCCTGAGTTGAGGCAAAGCACCATGGTCAAGAGCTGCTCAACTCATGACAACAATGAAGCAGAGCAGCAGCCAGGGGCCAGATAACCATCAGACACACCTCAAGACACCTCCTTACTAGCTACTCAAACATCTTCTAAAGTCTCTAAAACTTCTCCATGTACGCTACGATCACAGCTTCAATCAGGAGCCTATGAGGGACATTTCAGATTCAAACCATATCCACCTTGGATTCCAATGCTGAAGTTMGAAAAAGAAATAAAGTCCTATATGCTGTTGTTTCTGGAGTTCAGGATCACAAAAAACATGGCCAGTGTTTAATCCATGCATAACAGGTGAACAAATGAGAAGTCTTGGATCTGGGAGGTGATGGACACCTCAAGCATCATACTGCATTAACTGTCAATCAAAGCTTGAACCAATCATTCCCTTTATCAGTCTTTATCAAAGCCTTGAAGTGCACTTGAGGTGCTGATGATGAAACCAAWTCTTTTCAGTGCTCAGCCTTCTGAATCTCAGCATCTGAGTTTGGAACCTGGAACTGGATTAATCAAAATTTAGCTGGTTCTTCAGCACACTGAAGACTGAGAAGCTCTAAATCTGTCTGGGAAGCATAATGAAGGGGATAGAAGGAAAAGTGGTGATATTTCCCATTTTATACAATACTGGTCTTGGGATACAACTGAGGTTGTTTATAGAGAGAGAACAGATTCATTTAACGCACCTGGCTTAGTTGGAGAGAGTAGAGCAGCAGACTCTCATAGTTTCTTGGAAATGTAGGATAGAGCATAGAGAGTAGTGATTAAGGAAATTAGGAGGCAGCTTTTGCAGCTGAGGGCCTGAGTTGGGGTTGAGACACATTTGTTCCCTGTTGCTACTTCTACACCACAGTTCTCCCTCTTTTTCCTCTAAAACCTTTGGTCCTTACAGTTGTTATTAACCATCACTACTGTCCTAACCAAGGGAAAATGCACCCTCTCCCAGTACCTGTACCTCATACTCATTCAAGCTAAAGTCTCCCCATTCCCTTTCATATTTTTCACCCTTAGCATCAGCATTTGGACTTATTCAACATTTTATAGTCTTGAAGCAGAGGACAGGGAGTAGAGGTGAAATCACAAACATGGCATATGGAAACATTTCCTGGATCCCACATCACTTTAGCTACTAATACTCCATGATGCTCCTTTTCACTGGTCATCATCTCAAAAACAGGTGCAACCCCATCCCAGTCCCACCCGCCATTTTGTACTCTGCTGTGTTCTTACTCTTACATGACTGTCATGAACCCAAAATGCTATGACTTAAACCATCTGTATCATCCTCACTCTTGCATACTAACAGAATGTCCTGGTTCTTAGCTTGCGATGTCTATGGTTCATCTTAACTAGGATTCAGATGTATCAAAAGTATCTCTAATCCAGTGTCTATCCTGAAACAGAAGGTCATTTTCATGATTGTGTTTTCAGATTATTTTAATTCTTTTTCTGTTGGCTGTGCACTACTGCAGCTCTCTTTCACATATCTCAGTTTAGCATCCAGGCAGATCTACAATACTTAATTGGAATATGCCCTGAAATGTTCCTTTATCATGGCAGAGGGAAAGATTTTTTTTTTTAATTTTTTTATTTTTTGGTTTTTTGAGACAGTGTTTCTCTGTATAGCCCTGGCTGTCCTGGAACTCACTCTGTAGTCCAGGCTGGCCTCGAACCCAGAAATCTACCTGCTTCTGTCTCTCAAGTGCTGGGATTAAAGGCATGTGCCACCACTGCCTAGCTGAAAGATTTAAGAGCTATATGAGAAAGGGTCTTATGTGTTTTTCTTTTATTGGCCATGTATTAAACTTACCCATTTCATCTTAGCTCATGATCAGGAGGGCATGTCTATAGCAGGTAAGGAGGAACAGTTCGCTATAAAGGACAAAGCAACAGGTAAAGAGTAATTCTTACAGAGAAAATATAGGTAAAGAGGTAAAAGCTAGCAGTCACACGAACTCCTCTAAACATATCTGTGATGCTTTCTAATCTTTTTCTGTGATTTGTACTGGTCTCACCACTGGGTCTACCTGGCCTTCAGGTCAATATATTCAAATGTAGCACTTGCTAATTTTCACCCACTTGATTATCTGCCATTTCTCTATGCAAATGCTCCTCCTCTTTAGCCTATAGCCTTGTGTTGATAAGTAAAGGGGAATAGAAAACATGTTGAGTCCAGTATTAGGGTATGAATTTGTAGGACTGCAACTTCGGAGTGTATCTTATGAAAAGCATCTAAATAGGTTCTCTCCTTGTAGATCTCCCACTGTGAGTACATTAATTTCAGTGAATAAATGGGTCTTGAGTTATAAGACATGCTTCAAGCTACCATGTCTGATTTCTATTAATTTCCTTCCTTGTGTGAATATGGATTGCCATACTCATTCTCCTTGTATGTGCCTTCATTCTTCACAGCACAAAGCAAGTTTGTTTAGTGTTCTCTCTCTCTCTCTCTCTCTCTCTCTCTCTCTCTCTCTCTCTCTCCCTATTCTTCTCCCTTTGTGCTCACTGACAATATTACAACCTTATTGTACTTCATTTAATGCTACTTACTGAGGATGCCCTAATGACTGGTGTATGGAAAACACAAAATAAATTATGTAACTTTATTTTCCCAAAGACAACTGGGGTTACATATGTGTCAAATAGCACATAACAGATAGGGATTTATTCTTCCATTAGCTTTTTAGGTTTGCTTATCTTTCAGAGTAATTTAAATTGAAATGGAAGACAAATCCTTGTTTGATTGTTAGGCAATTCAGTGCCATTTATTTTATGTAAGTTGGTGTGGGATCTAAGTGCACTGCAGTTAAAAGGCTATTTAATGTCACATGGAGGGCCTATTAATTTTTTCGATAAATTGCCAGTGTGTCCAGCTAGTTGCATACATTTAATAGGGCAAGTCCTTTCTGCTCAAAGCCAGCCTCCATACTTTGTCGTAATGGTGCCATAGCTTATTTCTGTTAGACACAGTGAAGCACTGCCTTTGTTATTAGAAGTCTGGGGATAAATCTCAAAGTAAAATGGTTCTACTGAAAGAGGACCAATGAATGATAGAAGAGCTTTGTTGTTGTTGTTTTGCACAATGTGCAGTCAATACACAAATCACAGTGGGGATTTTACAGATACTTTCTAACATGATTCTCTTTGTGATAGTAATGAAAGTCTGATTATTGCAGGTAAAGTTGAATGACAAAATATATTCAATAAGTATGCTAACAGAAGTTGGAAACAGTGTTCTTGACACTGGGTCTGACATAATTCAAGTCAAAAGTTATTTGCCTTTTCTTCTACAGTTGACAAATAATGCTAACTTGATAATGCTTATCTCTGAGAGATAGGAGTTGAATGTGGGGAGCAGAAACACTCGGGGAAGCAGAAGGTTTACTGGAAATTTTAATAACATCTGCTTTGAATTGGGGAAATGGACCTTAAAGGGTCATGTGTTAAAGGCTTTGCCACCAGCCTCTGATACAGTTGGGAGGTTGTAGGCTCTTTGGGAAGTGGGTCTTAGTATAAGAATGTTAGGCTGCTAGGTGTGTGTCCTTGAGTGGGTTATTGGGCCCCTGGCCACAGCCTGTCTCAGCTTCTCAGCCATCTTGAAAATGAACAGGATTCAACAGCCTTCCTGGCATTCAAAAGGCAATGTGCAAAGTAGCCACGAGATTAAACCATGATATAAGACAAATATTTCTCTTTAGCAAGTTGACTGTCTTATTTTGTTCTGATGTTAGCAAATCATTTTTAGATTATATACTCCCTAAATGAACAGTTATATTTGTAATACAACTCATGGGAAAATAACATGAGGCAGGATAAATGGTTTACTAGGACAGGAGTCTTATCTATTTTTTTTTATAGATAATCATTTCTTTAATAATTGACTCAATGTTTACCACAAAGCCCATGGTCAGATATGAAGAGAAATACTAATGGTAATTTAAAGTGGCAATGAAGGCATATTACCTCCTTTTTATTTCCTTTGTGTGTGTGTGTGTGTGTGTGTGTGTGYGYGWGAGAGAGAGAGAGAGAGAGAGAGAGAGAGAGAGAGAGAGAGAGGTAGATAGTAAGACTATGCATGTTTGTATGTGTATTACTGTACATGTATGTATATGCATGAAGGAAGTCATATTTTCCTTGATTGTGCCTGGCCTGAACCCAGAGCTTGCTGGCCTTGTTGGTTTAGTTAGTCAGCTTGGCCCAGGCCGTTTCCTGCTGTCCAAGTGCTGGGAAGAGAGGGAGCTGACATGTTTGCCTGGCCTTTCATGGGATTTCACAGAATTAACTGGTCCTCTTGCTTGCATGACAACTGTTTAGCTTCTCCTTATCCAAGCCTTTCTATTTCCCTGATGGCAGAAACTGGAAAAAATATTTCCACAGAACAGTTGAATATTTTGAAAAACTATATTGCTATAATAGTTTAACCTATATTATCTCTTTGCATGGAAAGATGTTTTGTTAAAAATTCAAGAACATAAAAAGATTAAAATAAGCAAAATTAAAGAAAATCTGAAAATCTTAACATCATTAGAGAGTTATAAATGTGATATGAATAAAGGAGATATAAATGATGCATGAATAAATAAATCCAGCCTCATATTTATATTTCTAAAAATGAAAGCATAAATAATAGAATAAATAAATCTTGTTTTGAAAGTATTTTACTAAAACTTCATAAGTGAAGTACCTTGAATCTATAGATTTAAGATGTACTTAGAATCTGGGGAAAATTAAAATAGAATGATCAATGAATGGTAAGAGATCTAATAACTTCAAAGACACAGAAATACTCTTTGTAAATACCATAAAATAGCTAATCCTTAATAAGAAGAAAAATGAAAAGTAACTGATGTACTTGGGCCCTGCTTTCCTGGGATGTTTTTTTTTTGTTTGTTTGTTTGTTTGTTTTGTTTTTTAACCAACATGACACAACCTAGATACACCCAAGAACAGAGGATTTCAATTGGGGGAAAATTCTTCCTCCATAAGAATTGCCTGTGGGAATGTCTGTGGCGCATTTTCTTGAATAACAGCTAAGGTTCGAAGACCCATCCCATTGTGGATGGTACCTTAGGAAATAGCCATAGGCTATCTAAGGTGGCAGGCTGAGCAGGCATGGAGCAGGCATGGAGCACAAGTCAGTAAGCAACATTTCTCTAGGGTCTCTGCTTTAATTTCTGCCTCCAGGTTCCTGCCTGAGTTCCTGATGTTCCTCTTTGATAGATTATGCAACCCTTTTCTTTTCAAGTTCGTTTTGGTCAATGTTCAATCTGCAATGAAAGCCAAAGTTAGAAATCTTCCTCAAGTAAGACACCTCCCTCAACAAGACCTGTGTGTGTGGGTGTATACATAATACATAGTTGCCTGTAATCCTGTGATAAATATATGAATTATTTCCATGTGTATTTTTATTCTGACAGAGAAGGAGGTATTAGACAGAAATTAAAATGTAATCAAGGAGTATCAGTGTTGTACAATAAACATAAAACAAAGCCCACAGTTAGAGTTGTGCCTATCTTCGTGGAAGTAAGACATTGTTGGAAAATCCTGCTAATTAAAGTCGAAGTCCACCATGACCTGATAGCCTCTGGGCCTAGCACAATATGGAAGACTTCCTTTATTAGAGAGGATTCTCCTTCTCTGACTTTGTCTGGAGAATTTTAAGCCTCCACATACTCCTCTACCTGAGTAATGTCACATAGTCTCAATTAGATTACAGGATCAACTTCCTTTCTCCTGATTAGAACTTGCTCAGCCAGCACCTGAGATTCCTGAAATGTTCCCTCCATGCTAATGAAGCATTTCAGGTTACCCTAAGCCCCCTGCCAGTGACCGTTGCTGATCCTGGATGTTTCTACCCTCAGTCCAACAAAATTTTATAAGCCTTGAATCACCCTAAGTAAAGCTGATATACATAAAACCAATCTGCCTCCTGATTTGCTGGTCCCAGTGTGACCATTCACTGAGTGTACTCACAGGCTTCTGAAGCCCCTGTTCCTCATCTTTCCTCCAAYTGCTGTCCTGAACCATATATGCCAACAATCCATGAGAGAGGGGAGACCCAGAAGATTAAATTTCAGAAATTTCTTCTGGAATATTTGAAATTAGTAAGAAAAGTTACAAGAAGTTTCCAGGAAAAATGTTATTTAGTCAGTTACAAATTAACAGCATCATTCTCAAATACATGTTCCTGTGCACTATATAAAATTTTCAGAATCTACACATATGCACACACACACACACGCACACACACACACACAAACATACACACATGAGAAATATACAGAGAGGGGAAAGAGAGAGGGATTTTAGTGGCTGAAGAGATTGTGATAGAGGTCGTAGCTAAACATTGTCAGGAAAATATGAATGTAATATTTTATACCTAGCTAAATAGAAATCAAATTATAAACATAAGCAAAGATATTCAATAATGAAAGAAAATTAGTCACTGTGAATCATTTTCCAAACAAAATCAAGGTTTCATGCAGAAGAAAATGAAGAGACTTTCCATGAAAAATGTAATAAATACTCTAGGAACAGTGGCATGATTCTATAACCCCAGGGCGAGGGAGGCAAAAGTAGATAGATTTGGAGTTCAAGGCCTGACTGGGCTACATAGTCAATTCCAGACCAGACTGGTCATGTGGTGATACTAAGAAAATAACCAAACCAATAATAATAAAATAGATTTCATACTTATTGGAAACTAAAAATAATAACACTAAATAGCAGAAATGTACAATAGCAAAAGTGCATATAGGAAATATATATTGAAAGACACATCTGTAAGAGAAATACTAACTTTTGAACTGAGAGATCTTTAACTAAAAGAAAAAAGTTGAATCTATTTTCTGCTACATATTAAAATGTATCCTAAATTTAAAATTATTTCAAAACAGGAATATTGAAAGCATTAGACATAAACAAAATGTAGGGATATATGTTCAGGATAGAACAGGGAAAATACCCTCATGCCTAAAATGAATCATCAGACAGTAGAAATATAGGTGAAAACATTGGAAAATATTTATAKCTTATAACAAAGGAGCTCTGTTGACATATTACATGTTCTAGTAAGTGGCTCTGTCAATCTAAGAACAATATTAAAGGTCAAGATTCAGGCTACCAAGAGAGGATGAGATGCTCCTGGTTTTGAGCTATGAAGGGTGTGCTCAGACACCTTTAATCACTTGGGAATGGGAGTTAAAACTAGGGTGTAGTACTTGTTAGATGCAGCACTGGTGAAAATCAGTTTACAGTTTGAGGAAAATTGTATTCTCTCTTACTTCAAAAACAGGAATCTACACCAGCTCATGTCTATAAAACTGGGAAAATTACTATTAAATTTTGAACCTGGACATTCTCTTGACTTGACAGTTTTACTTCTATGGAATTCATACTGCTGACAAAGACACATGGGAAATCATGTGCACACAAAGATATTCATGAAACAATAATTTGATTGTAAAGGCTTATTAAATTTAAAAATGTCCATGAACAAAGGAAGATAAATGATAATTCTGTCTTACAATTGAATACTATGCAAGAAAAGAGAAAAAAAGAGAAGGATTATTTTTATAAACTATATGAAAGACATCCAAGAGATATTATTAAATATAAAGAGTAGAAAAATGTATAGAAAATTCTATTACTCCTTTTATAAGGAACCTATAAATACAGAGATATATCCAGAGACTAGTATGACCTTTAAACACTAGCCAGTAGAAGTAGTTAGCTTTGGTGAGAAGCAGGAGATGATCAACCAAATGAGAGATTTTCTGTTCAATGTTCTATTCCTGAAGTAATTCAATACTTGCTCCCTAAGAACATTTGCCCAACAGCAGAGCACATAGTGTGCCTATCAAAAAGATCAAAACACAGAGGACCATTTTCCCCTGCTTAGTCACATGGTAGCCACAGAAATGTCACAGCATGACCAGGAACACATCTGTGAAAATGCTGTTGTAAATACGTCTGTAGTAGCAGGCACACTAAAGTGTCATATACCGTGCCAAGGGCACAAGCAGTGGACAAAACTTAGCAACAGATGACCCTGTTGATTGTGAGTGACTAGACAATACCTTTGGTTGCTATTTTAAAATATATTCCCACTTATTAAAAAATATTTAAAAAAGAAATGATACGCTGGTTGAGGCCCCTACATATTTTTTTTTTATTTTTCTGTGTTTCTTAAGTGCCACAGGGATTGTATGGGGTCAATCAAGATGACATTGACTKACTAACACAGTTCTCAGAATGTCCCTTGTAGTTAACTGACACCTGGATGTGGTTAAGGAATGTTTGGATGAGCAAGATATTTCCTTCTTACTCATTTAACAACGGTTGCAAAAGAAAACCCTTTGCTCCATCTTTTTCAGTAGAGGCTCTCTAAGTAGAACTGTGGAATGTGGACCATGATTGAAGGGACTTTAGGCAGCCTGATCAGAGCGAACATGGCTCTGCCAAGCCTTGCTCTGTCCCCCAATTCCCCCACCTTGATAAAAAAAAAAAAACATTAGCTTACATTCCTAAAGGTGGCCACCAAGGTTTATTCCCTTATTTGGCAGCTCCCCCTGCCCCGCAATGCTGAGGGGAGGGTGGTAACTACCAAAGTCTAGCTATCAAAGAATTGAAGTTCAGTTATGAAAAGCTCACTTTAGCTCACCTAATTAACATGCCCAATCAAAATTAAATGCCTTATCCTAACATAAGGTTTCTCCCTTTTACCTTTACTTTTATAAAGTATATTTGCCTAAAGGACATTGTCTACTTTCTGTACAGATGCAGTCCTTTGTCCCTACCCTCCCATCTCTGACAAATGCCCCTTTCCCTCTCCCATAATCTCTTGGCCTTTTCCCTCTTCTTCTAGCTCCCACCCTTGTCTCTTATTCCTTCTTTTGTTTTTCAGGRGCAAACAACTCTCCTTTGTGCTGAGAACTTGGTCTTGGGGTGTTAGAGCAGATCCCTAAGTGGTGACCAATACCACCTGGTTTTCCAACATCTTTTCCATGGTGGGTGGGGATATTCCAACCACCCCTTCTTGAGGATTCTTTCTCTGTTGATGCTTTTCTCTTTACCATAGAAAAGAACTGGGTGAGGGCTCCTTAGAGTGGGGTTCTGTGTCTCAGCACTTAGACTTTCTTCAAAGCCTAATGGATTGAGGAGAACAACTTTACTTTTCTTTTACCTCCACTTTACAGAAAACCCCTTCCTTCAATCCTAAGGAGAGAGACTGTAGAATACTAAGAATCTAGAATACTCATGTATTTGCTTTTCACCTTTGGGGAGAATCTGGTGACCTTTAATCCATTTTCCACATCCAAATTCACTCAAACCAAACCAAAACAAAAGCCCTCTGTGTCTCAGTGGTGAAAAATAATGTCAACCAGGGTAAAGCTCTCATGCTTAATTGTTAAGCTTACATTACTGCTGTCTTCCTGGGGGTAGATTTCAGATCACGGTAGCTGAAACGTCTGAAATTAAAACAGAAAGCTCCAGAGAACTTTCCTGGAGTAGCAGTAAACTTGCTAGTTTACTGGTAACAAATTAA
>BDUI01012076.1:19471-33328 GCA_002335545.1 Apodemus speciosus
TTCTTTCTTTCTTTCTCCGAAGCAGTCTTTCCTGTCTCATGCTGGTCTTGAACCTGAAATTTCGCTGAGGATAGTCTTGAACTTCTGATCCTAACACCCGAGTGTAGGGATTGCAAGCATGTAGCACCACATATGGCCTCCGTAAGACTGAGGGTCAGAGACAGGGTGTTATGCGTGGGAGGCAAGCAGTCTTAACCACTGAGTTACGTTAGCCCGGTTAGCCGCGACTAATTCTTCAACCGCTTCTTCAGCATTTAATCCACGGCTCAGTTCATTCAGCTCTGGGACGAGTCTTCACTGCCTGTCGTTATGCTTTTAGGTATTATAATATTCCCATCAATTTTTCTTAAACATCCCTATGACGAATACTAAAATGAGAGGAAAATAGAGTGTTGCGTTTTGTTTGTGCTAAAGGGGGTCCCAGGAACAATGTTAAGAACAGATAATCAACTGACGACAGTTAAAAATAAATCAGACATATATACAACAATCTTCCTTTAGTTTTTATTTTTATTTTAATTTATTAATTAATTATTAATTAATTATTATTAATTTATTTTTATTTTATTCGTCTTCCATCTGATGGCTAGTTCAGTTTTCATAGTTCTCATAAGCAATTAGATTGGTGTTAGGAAAAAATGGGCTAACTGGGAAGACAGAAGTATAACTTACAAAGAGTGTCTTTTCAGGCTAGAATCTCCTTCCACGTCCTTATTCTGAGTCCCAGCTCAACCCAGCCCTCCATGGTGGCTGTGAAGGTTCATCTCCCCTCTGCAATCTTGCCGGTGAAGCCAAGTTTGCTCTCAGCBGTAACGTATCCTTGCGGTCAGCTTACACTGTTCACAGTACTTTAAGCTGAAGAGAGCAGAGTTCAGTCCGTGAAAACGAGACTCAGAACTTGGAATGTGAATTTTTAACCGGGGAGGCTGGGGACCTAAAGTGCACCTGTGACCTTCTAGGGGCCCTGAGTGACAGACATACTTCCTCCGAAAGACTGCACGTCCTAAACCTCCCTAAACTGGGGTTCAAATGTTCAAGACTGTAGGGGACATTTCTCACTCAGACCACAGCATCTCCGGAAGTCTCCAGAAAACGGTGGAAAGACCTGAGATTGACTCACAGCGGTCCCGGCAGGCAGCCGCAGAGAAGAACAGAGGCTGGTTGCCCAAAGAGACCGAGAAAATCAAGTCTTTGTTGCAGTGTCCCGCGGAGAATGCGGAAGGTCGCTGGAAACACATTAAATGTCTTTTCCTAGCTTCCTCCTTCCACTCTAAGCATCCTTTTGGTCTTTCTTCTTTTTGGTTTTTCCTTATATCTACCGACCACTTGATTTTCGAGCTCCTTTGTTAGCTGGATTTGGTTGACTCTGGCGCTCAGAAACTCGGTTTGCAGAATGCAGACTGAATGAATGAAGGGGACCCAATGAAGGATTCAAGCATTCCTTCTTTTTCTTTTTTTCTTTCATATCTATCCATCACCCCAAATTGATAGCGACATTTCTAGGTAAAAGAAAAGTCTCGTAAGTAGGCTAAAAGGGCGTCAAGAGGAAGTAACCTGCCTTGAGATTAGTACTATTTAATAGGAGAGAAACGGGAAACAGAACCTCGGAAAGATGCAGGGAGCAGGTAGTGGGTGCTTCAGGAACGCGCGACGCGAAGGAGCGCTGACTGAATCATCATTGGTGAACTAACCGCCCAAGCGTTCATCAAACAAGTTCCCTCAAAGAGCTTGTGACCGAGCTGTGGCCTTTGCAGGACGCGGGTCTCAGGGACTCTACAGACGGCGCAACTGGGGCGGGCAGAGGACTCTGGTCTCCAGGGCCCGGCTACTCAGTCAACCAACAGCTCTGGGCAAACACTGCCAGCCAACCAGATCTGGAACATTCCCGCACAGCCCAAAAGTGTGACCTGCTCGCCTAGGAGACCCGCAAACCTGGATGGTGGGAACCAGCATCCTCGCTTGTCTCTGCGCTCCSGCTGCGAGCRCCGGAGCAGGTCTCGGGGAGGGACCAGGACCTTGCACTTCTGGTCGGGAAAAGCGAGACGGTAAAATCRYGATTCAAACACAGCAAACAGAAAYGCGCAACCAAGGTTAAYTATTGACAGAACACGGCGGGACTGGACCTGAAGGACTCAGGGATAGCATACTGTAGGAGGGTGCCRGCACAGYGCCGAAATAGCTCAGTTGGGAGAGCGTTAGACTGAAGATCTAAAGGTCCCTGGTTCGATCCCGGGTTTCGGCAGTTRTTTTTTTATTTTAATCTGATGGGWGTCAAACTTCCTAAGGTCCTTCCATCCAAGAACCTCTGTTGAATTCATCTCAGACTCTCTGACGTGGACGTAGTTGAGGAACACAAACAGCTTTTCTCGCCCACCCGTGGCGGCGGCAGGCAACGGGCACAGGCACTTCCGGGTGTCGTCGGAGGCGCTGCTGCGCGTGCGCAATACGGAATCCGGAGCCAAAAGGCCGCCCCGCCGCTTGGACCGGGAAGGAGGTCTGGGGCACGCGCCCGCCGTCGGGGATCTCTGGCGTGTCCTGTSGGGGAATCGGGGTCTGCCCTGGAGGGGAGGAAGTCACGTCCAAATGTCATTCCGATCCCCRTGCTTTAATGCGGATCCTACTGCGCACTCAAGTGCGCAATCAGGATGTTGCTCAGAGATGCAAGAGGGCGGCACCGGGGTGTCCCTGGCAGGTTCCCCTGCTTAATGGTGAAGGGGTGGTAGCTTTACAGCTCCTAACATTTAAGTAAGCGACCGTATTTAGTTGAGACGCGTGTTTCTCAGTGTGGTCTGGGGACCAGCGCCCAGCTTGTCAGCATCAGTTTGGAGCTGGTCTGAAAACCTTTAACTGTAACCTGATAACTTCTATTGTCTTTTCCCGATTGCTGGGTTCTCTTATAGATGCTACACAGGATCGGTTCTTAGGGATTTAAAGAGTCCGGTGTTTCCTGGCTGGCCGGAGGACTCCGGGTAACTGTACCACAGCGTTCCGTAGCTAAGGAGGCCATGGGGGGGGGCGGGGTAAAGGGGACCGTCTAAGTAGGCCCTCCCTTTAGAAAGGACAGGCTTACACAGGGATGCATACTGCACTCATTAAATAGTCACGAGAGTACGTGCCCAGTCCAGTCCTTTTGTCAACGTGGAGGCTGTGTCTACCTCTGTACAGTTCCTCAGAAAGGTCCAAGGTGACTTATAAATAAACCCTGGAGTAAACGTTTCCTTCCTAATTGTTGTGTATACACTGCTCATTTGAGGCCAGAACTATGACATGCAGACACTATTACAATCATTACACACGGTAAGACCAGATGAGCACTGTGTGTTTGATTAGGACCTTCGTGTAATGAGCTGCACACACATCAAGACCCTTTTATTAGCTTTGGACTCCACTGTCTCCCTTTCAGTGGATCGTGCTATAATATCATCATTTCTCAATTTGTTTGCTGTTGAAAACTCTGACCAGAAATACAATTGCTTGAATTTGCCTCAAATTCTAAGGATATATGGGTTTCCCACAATCATCCCTGGTGCACACTGTGAGGGTGGCTTGCCTTGCTGCCTCACTGAAGGTCTTTAAGGAGTGTGTGGGGTCCCAGCGAATGGCATCCTAGTACGGTCTGGGGGTGCATTCGAATCAGTGCCACGCATTTCAGCGTTCACGTGAATAGTCTAAGCGTGGCTCCACCGCACAGCGAGCAGGGCATCCCGACAGACCCCAGGGACAAAGCTTCCAGGAAAAGGGCAGTCGCCAGTCACAGGTCCTCTCTAGTCGCCAAGTATCCTGCTGAGCACTCCTTGCTAACAATCCCACAATGCTTGTCACCAGTCCTTCAAAGTTGGAACCACGGATGAATATAAATAAACAAATACATACTACATTTGTTTGGGAAAAGCCAGCCCAATCCTGAGACGTATTTAAATGAAGCCCGAGGCATGAGAGTCAAATAGTGTTTTTTTTTTTTTTTTTTTATACACCATAGATCCATAGAGAGAGTACTTTTAATTTAAAAATTTCAAGAATTTCATATATAAGGACTGCATTTACAGGCTTCTCACTCTGCCCTCTCTCCACTCTGGAGAGAATTAAAGTTGTTTTTATTCTTCAGGAATTTCGTATAGCTAATAATATATTCACCCCATGTGGTGGTTTGAATAAGAATGGCTCCCATAGACTCGTACTCTCTGTGTTTCCTCACGTTGACAATTTTATTCAGGTTTGACTAACTCAGCCTAAAGAGGTTAGCTTAAAGAAGAGGGGAATCACAGTAAATGGGTATCAAGTAGATGACCACATATTTAGGGACTTTTCCAGATCTCTGGTTTTTGATGGATTTGCCCTCTGTTTTAGTTTTTTTGGGAGGTGCGGTTGAGACCAGACACTGTTTACTTGCCGAATTCTGTAGCCTGAGGGATACTTCCAGTTGTGCTAAGGTCTTGGGCTCTGTTACAATTGGTGCTGATGGTTCTGGAAGGCACCATCAGGGCTGGGGTAGCAGAATGTATGAAGACTGTGGAGACAGATATGGTAAGGGTCACTGGGATGACCCTTATTATCTTGATGCATCTTAGTGCTAAGTACCACCTCGTGCCACTGTCCTAAATTAGTAAGACACTGACCAAATTAAACATGGAGGTGAATGTGTTTGGCTGACAGGTTCATCCCGGAGGGAAGCCAGTGCAGGAACTTAAGGTAGGAACCTAGAGGTAGAAACTGAAACAAAGACCATGCAGAAACACTGGCTACCTGTTTGTTGACCTGCCAATGAATGGCACTGTCCACAATAGGTTGGACTCTTCCACCCCGATCAGCCCAATCTAGTCTATAGACAGATTCATAGACCAGAGTGATAGAGGCAATTCCTCAACAGAGATTCCCTCCTCCCAGGTGACTCTAGTTTGTGTCAAAATGACAAAAATTAACCGACATTGCTATCCAGCATTGCAGCTGAATGTGGTCTGTCCTACACTAGTGGTCCTGTAACACTGTATCACTTAGTGYTGAACTAGCTTGAGCATTCTCTAATGTTTCCACAATGATGAACTCTTCTAGGTTTCTCAGAATTTCTCCTTGGCATTAAGCTATACATGATGGGACACCTCCAAGCATCTTTTGCTGCATGCTGCCATTAAGATGAATTACTGTGGGCATCACAATCATACCCCAAACCAAAACACATGCATAGTTTACAAAAATCAAAGACATGAGCACAGGTTGTATCTTGAATAAATCAAAAGGATTCACTCAGAGTGGTTATTCTCTATAATAGGGGAAGCCAGACGATTTTTATCTATGTTCATTGTTGATATCTGAATACAGGTGACCACTGGAGATAAGATACTGTACTGGCTGGTTTTGTGTGTCAGCTTGACACAGAGAAAGGAGCTTCAGTTGGGGAAGTGCCTCCATGAGATCTGGCTGTGGGGCATTTTCTCAATTAGTGATCAAGCGGGGAGAGCCCCTTGTGGGTGGTGCCACCCCTGGGCTGGTATTCTTGGGTTCTATAAGAGAGCAGGCTGAGCAAGCCAGGGGAAGTAAGCCAGTAAGAAACATCCCTCCATGGCCTCTGCATCAGCTCCTGCTTCCTGACCTGCTTGAGTTCTTGTCCTGACTTCCTCTGGTAATGAACAGCAGTGTGAAAGTGTAAGCTGAATAAACCCTTTCCTCCCCAACTTGCTTCTTGATCATGAAGTTTGTGCRGGAATAGAAGAAACCCTAACTAAGACAGATACCATGGCAAAATTTGCCTTTTTGTCATTACAAGGCAGACTGTGAACTTGGTAATTTCCCCTCATGTATATAGATGCCTTTGCGTTCCATTTTGTTTTTATTTATTTCAGTGATTTCTGTTTGCTTATATTTTATGTTTAAACTAGTCTTTCAAAGGTTGGTGATAGAGGGGACATGTGGGAACTTCCAGTAATGAGAGAATTAAAAACTGAGACAGAGAAAAGGACACCCAGGCGAAGGTTTTAAAGGAGGCTGTTTCTTGGGATTAGTTAGCTCAGATAGGAGGAAGGGTTCATCTTCTCCCCTGCTGCTGTCCTTGTTCAGGGCCCAATAACCTTCCATTGTCATGAGAACAACATGCTCAAATAATGGCTCATCTCAGGGTGCCATTCCTTTGCTGTAGTTGTTTAATTGTATTTCTAACAAAAGAATGGAATTTTCTCAGAATCTAAATTGAGGGTCCCACTCATTCCTGTGTCTATGTCACTAGCCTCGTTATCACAAGCACACTATCAAGGGTTCCTTTGTTGATGTCTGTTGATAAGCAGGTTTTTTTCAGAGCCCGTGTAGAGGGCTTTTAATCCAGCAGCAAGGGTTCTCTGGCAAGGGATCACATCCAAAACCCTTTCAGGTCTGTGTGAGATAACTGGAATCCAGACATACCTTTAGCCCCAGGAGACAGGGGCAAGCACATCTCCGAGCTCAAGGCCAGCCTGGTATAGAACAAGTTTCACGTAAAAACAAGCTTAGGTCCACCAGGTATGATGGTACACACCTTTAATCCCAGCACTCAGGAGACCGAGGCATGCAGATCTCTGAAAGCTAGCCAGTCAGTTACATTGAGGATGTGCAGTAGAGTTTGTGGCAGATCAGTTCGAGGACTTCAGAGGCAGTTTTTATAGGGACAGTTTTACAAACAGGTGGCAGAGAGAACAAGCTAGATGCAGGTGACCCAGAGAATGAGAAGGAGCCCCAAGATTAGAAAAGATTACCAGAGTTAGTTTAAGGTCAATCAGAACAATTCAGTAAGAAGCTGAGAGAGATCCGCTTGAATCAGTCAGCTTGGAGGGGAGTTTGGACCGGAACGGCTGAGTTGAATCAGCAAGCCAGAGTGCCGAAAGAACTGGAGAGGGTGAGCTTATTCAGCAGTAAGCCTCCAAGACAACAATTACATGAGAAGAATCGAAGTTACTTTTACAACGGAGCCGCTTTTATTTTTAACACCGTGAAAGATCTTCAGCATTTCCCCTTTTGTTTATTTCTGCGTTTATATATTTTTCCATTGCATAATAAAAAAGAGGGGAGGAAAAACTGTTCTGTACTTTAGTCAACATAGTTGGAGGCAAAAAGTCTCCACCCTCTGCATCAGTGGAGAGGAAAAACAGCAGCAGCCGCGTGCTAGTGTTGGTCTAACAGACTAGGAGAGCCATTTGGGGGATCTTGAGCTGTCGGGACACTGACCCAGGTTAATTAAGTTCATGAATCTGGACCCGGGAACCGGCATAGGAGCTACACAGAACATGGTGACTAGTCAATAAATATCCTAGTAGYTACCAGTGACATGGTAATAAATATCCTAGCCACTGGAGAATTCTCTCCATCGTTCAAGCTACTTACGTTTTATTGCTACTTTTAAAAGCAAAGTTCAAAGAACTTTCCGGATATACAGGGTTTAGAAAAGCTTTCAGTTGTAACAGAGATAAAGAACTAAATAAAAGTTTTGGGTTCAGGGAATTAGAAACCAAACGGTCCAACACAAATAGAAATGTGGCTACATGACAACATTGTATCCGATTCCTCAATTATCAGCTCAGTTATTCCTGCTGGGTTATTCATTTGCACAGGTGTTACCCTGCTGCAGATGTGCTGGAGGGGGGAGTCCCCTCTGAAGAGCCACTGTTGGCCATCACAGGTCCTGACAGCTCCGGGAGAAATATATTTGGTTTCCTGCCATTGCTGTGCCATCAGATCCTGACCTCTGTCATACGACATTCTTATGGTTGGCCCTGTCAGTCCTGGTATTGCACTGTTCCTTTTTATCAGAGCGACCAGGGCCAGAACCCAAGCCCCCACATCCCCATAACAAGCTGAGTTTAGTCCTCCATCCTCAGTAAGCCAATTAAAGGAATAAATAATGATGAAAAGCAATGTGCTCACATTGGGAAGAGGGACAGAGAGATCTGTTCATATATATATATATATATATATATATACACACACACACACACAGACACACAGACACACACACACACACAGACGCACACACTCTTCCACCTCCTAAGTCTATCCTTTGGGTTCTGACTGGAGGTTCAGATTTAAGTAGAGAGTTACAGGAACTCATAGCTAAGCCGCCCAGTCATCATGTGGCCCTGTCCATCACTGACTCTGTTGCCTCAGTTCTGGTCTGTCTTGAAAGATGACCTGACGAATTGTCAGCCTGTGAAGTGTCTTTCTGAGGAAACAAGCTCTGCCTCTGGCTGCCACCAGGCTCCATCCAGCATGAGATTCCCATCCTGGGAACCATTGTTCTAATAGCCTGACAGTCAATAGGAGGGAGGGGCACACATGTGGGTTTAGAATATTCTCATTCTGAATTCTCGACAGAGGAGTCTCAAATGGCTGAGAAACATTCAAATAAATGTTCAACATCCTTAGCCATCAGGCAAATGCAAATCAAAACTACTTTGAGATTCTGTCTTACACCCATCGGAATGGCTCAGATCAATAACACAAGTGATGGCTCATGCTGGCGAGGATGTGGAGCAAGGGGACACTCCTCCATTGCTGGTGGGAGTGCAAACCTGTACAGCCACTATGGAAATCAATAGGGCGGCTCATCAGAAATTGGGAATAGTTCTACCTCAAGACCCAGCTAGGCCACTCTTGGACATATACCCAAAGGACTCCCTATGCAACCACAAAGACACTTGCTAGACTATGTTCATTGCAGCTTTATCTATAATAGCCAGAAACTGGAATCAACCTAGATGTCCCTCAACAGGAGAATGGATAAAGAAAACGTGGTTCATTTACACATTGCAGTATTACTCAGCTGTTTAAAAAAAAAAAAAATGACATCGTGAAAAGTCTCCACCCTCTGCATCAGCGCCGAGGAACAGCAGCAGCAGCAGCATGCTTGTCTTGGTCTAACAGGCGAGGAGAGCCACTTGGGGGGTTCATTTTGCAGCAAATGAATGGAACTAGAAAAAAAAATATCCTGAGAGAGGTAACCCAGACCCAGGACAAATATGGTAGATGGTCACTTTAAGTGGATATTAGCTGTTAAGTGGTGATAACCAAGCTACAATCTGTAGACCTGGAGAGGTTAGGTAAACAGGAGGGATCTAGAGGGGAGATGGATCTTCCTGGGAAGAGGAAACAGAAGAGATTTTGTGGGTGCCCTGGGGATACATGTGGACCGGAGCAGGAAAGCTCATATTGGGGGTGAGATTGGATGGATGGAGAGAGGGCTGGAATTGGGGAGACTTAAGGGGCTCATTGCCGCGCTCGCCTAACCCGCCAGCAAGAAAGACGCGCCACAACAGGATCCTTCTGCAGACGTTTATTGCGGGTTCAATTATGGAAGCGAAAGACCCTGAGCCCAGAAACTGGTGCTGCTTAAATAGGCCTAGGAGGGACGTGTCGGTATATGATTGGTGCTAATTCCAAGCCTCGGTATATGATTGGTTGCCAACTCCAAGCCCCRATTTACATACTCCGGGCCTGGCTTGTTTACCACTTTTAGCGGTTCTTGACTGAAAGCCAGGCGCCATCTTGTAATGGCGAATAGTGGCGTATGTGGCTTCCCACAGCTCAWRTGGAAGCCTAGTTCAGCAAGCYAGAGCACGTCCTGGAATCTATGAAGGTGATCCTAGTGAGGGCTCCTAGGGATGACGGATGCGGAGTAACAACCAGCTATGTCTTATACTCAGGCTAGGTTTTCAGTGGAAGGTCTGAATAGCATTCAGTTGCACTGTTGGCCAGGGCAGGTATGGAGTGAGGGGGAGGAATGTCCCATGGAAATCCCCAAATAACTCAAGCGGACTCTAAGACAAAAGCAAAAGTTCACTCTCCTCAAAGGGACAGCAAGGGCCCCGTTGCYGAGGACGGCACCTATAAAACCCGTTGGTCACGGAGAAGTCAAGATGGTGCCAGTATGGAGCCCTCGCCCCTACGTTCTAGTCTCTGGTGCAGGAAGGTCATCTGCAGACTGCCAAATAGAAACGTAGATACCAACCCAGAAAAGAAACCTTTGACCTACCCTCTATCCTGCTTGTAAAATATGCTAGGACAGTGGAGGCACAGAACTTGTGGGAGTGGCCACCTAATGTCTGATTTGACATTAAGACTCACTCCAGGAGAAGAAACCCGTATCTGATACTGCTAGGGCAACCAAGAACCAGTGTCTAGGTAGCCCAATGACCTATGGCAAAACCAGACACGATTAGTCGAAAGAAGTAAAATAAAACTACTGCTATTGATGTTTTGCTATACTCAGTGTCTTATCCAGTCATCTCGTTCCTCACTAAAGGAGTCACAAAACAGCCAGTAGTTAACGTGGGCTCTGCTACATACTATGACCTACTTGTATAAAACTTTGAGCCAACCTGACTGAGGAGGAAMTGGCCTGCTTCCACATAGCTGAGCGCAGGGACACCTGTCTCAAGGGATAAAGCTGACACCGTAGCCGTGTGGCCTCTCCAGTGCAGGCAGCAGACACAGCCAGCCCCCTGACACTCTTGCCACGCTTTGTATGGTGTGACCTGTACTTGTGCGGCCACTCTAAGGTGCTACAGCCCAAGGCATTCCATGTGCCTTGTTAACCACAGCGTGGAAGACAAAACAGAACTATTGAGCATTTTTGTTGTGGGTGCCAATTAGGTAACTCTTTGTTGCTGCTGAACATACAACCCCGAGAAGCTACTTAAGGCAGGGCATATTTACTCTGACCCAGAGTTTGAGGGTGCAGTCCATCATGAAGGGGGGGCGGGGAGGGGGTGACAGTGGCAGGTGCTTGAGGAAACTGGTCATAGGAAGTCTGTAGTCAGGAAGCAGAGTGACGCATGTTGGCTTTCTCCGTTGTATTTAGCCCAGKATCCAGWCTTATGGAGTGGTAACACACACGTTTAGGTTGGCCTTTCTCAACCTCAACTGGCCCAATTTAATGACTCCCTCATGGTCATTCCCAGAAACCTACCTAATCCAGACACCCCCTCACAGGTGTGTGCAGACCTAAGCGATTCTAATCCTGGCAGGTTGACATTTGATATAACCCATCACAGTGACTGCTCTGTGTGCCCATAGTGGCTGTTTTGTAATTGAAGCTCTTGCTTCGAGGGACCAGTCTGGAGGTAGATCATGTTATCCCTGCTTGGGGAGGTAGAGTTCCCGCCTCATTTTATTGAATTTAAATCTACAGATCGACTCCAGAACACATCTTATCTTTCCTCTCCTTCTCCCAAGACATTACCCAGAGTCTGTCCACAGATCTGTATACAGTGGAGTTAGGGATGCAGATGATTAAAGTAGTACTTGTCTGTCTCATCGTTGTGTCAGAATTCCTGACAAAGACAAACTGAAGGCATTTACCTGGCTCCTGGTTTGTCATGGAGGGGGGAGGGATGGCTGCAGATGTGTGAGGGACAGATGCTGATACACCTCTCTCAGGTTCTTCTTTAGTCACTTCAGAAAAACAGCCCATGGACCTCTGAGATGATGGTCTTCTCACTTCACTTAAACTGCCCTGGAAACGTTGTGACAGATGCTTCCAGAGGTGTGTTTTCTAGATGATTCTAAGTCTATCCAAGTTGACAGTGAAGATTACCATCGGAAGTATCATGAGAAATTACTTTGATTTAGGCCGAGGAGATAATATAAAATGGTGGGTTAGGATGCTAACACTTCTGACTTCTCTGGGACTCACTGATGGGGTGTGAGCACCAGCCACTTACAACATCATTTATTCAAATGTCATCATAGTGTGCATTAGGAAAAAGCTCTATTCAGATGGAAGTTGGTACTGGGTGTTCTTTCATTTATTAGGCATTAGATTTATATTTTACTCAAAAGCAAAAAATAAAAAATAAATAAATAATAGTTTGTACTGGTGATAGGAATGACTCTTTAAACTAAAGATTTATTTTTATGTGTACAAGTGCTTTGCCTCCACGTATGTCTGTGTGCCACGTACATAGAATGAATCTGGTGGTCAGAAGAGGGCATCTGGTCCCCTGGAACTGGATTTACAAATGTTTTTTGCCACTGTAGGTGCCAGGATGTGAGAACTTGGAACCCCTGGAACAGGGGCCAGTGTTCTTAACCACTGAGCTATCTCTTCAGCTCTGCATGCATGAATCTTGAAGACATTGTTGAAGGGGAAACTTAAGGGTTCCTTGGAAAGTCAGTTGTGTTGGAGGTGTGTTGCTGGGGCACACAGGTGAAGGAGTGTTTTCCTGAAGCGGACACGGGTGAAAGACTAAGGCAGACTCGTTACAGAACGTTTCAAGGAAACAAACACAGGTGARAGGATGTTCTGCTGAAGCAAGAACGCAAGAAGACACGTGATGAAGAATTCTTTGCTAACGACATGCATGTATTGGTCCACCTTACATGGCAGCATTGATCTCCTTGTTGGGGGACTCCATAGAGAGAAACACACCAAAACCCTTCTGGTAGTATGCCTTGGCTTTTTTTTGCCACTGTGGGGACTCAGGCTGATTAGCAGAGTGATGTCAGCAGAGACAGGCACGGATGCTGAGGCGAGACCCGTGGTGAGGCAAGGCCCATGGAGGACACGTGATGATTGGAGGGAGTATAAATAGAACTTAGTGGACAGTGATGGGGGCCGAGCTAGGCTTCCTTATTGAGATAGTCGTGCGATGCTTCTTGGTCTCCAGTCTTGGCTGATCTTTGCTTCCCCAAGGGAGGCAGAGCTGAGAACTTTTCCTGGTGTCCCTCCAGGTCCCTCCTGTTGCCGTTTCGAGCCAAAGCTGAGGCTTGGCTGACTCTACTGGGTAGTGCCAGTGCTGATGAGTCACATTTGCTCTCCCGACTCTATCAAACTGGACTGCTGGTGTATCTGTGAAGTGTCTGCTAGTAGACCGAGCTGCCACTGCTAACCTGTGAACTGACTGACGATTTCCAGACAACACAGATGGGAGCTGCTCCAAAGAACATTTCTATAAAGGTCCCCCCCACCCCCGCCATATTCTTTCTTTTCTACTACCTCTGGTAGGTGGGGGGGGGAGCTACAAGTGAGGTTAAAGTGTTTAATAGCTATCATTAAAAATAGGATTTGAAGAAATTGAAGTAACACATTATGCTAAGTGAAAGAAACCAGCACAGAAGAACACATACAGCATAGTTTTCTTTATATGAAACAATCTTGAATAGAAAAATCTAGAGGTAAAAGTAAAGGCAAACAAAGGGTATTGAACCTTTGTGTAGCAGTGAAAACGTCCTAAAACAGGTTGTGCTGGAGATTACAATGCTTTGAGTACACTAGAATCATTGACTTGCAGTTTGAATGGCTGCTGTGTGTGTGTGTGTGTGTGTGTGTGTGTGTGTATGTGTGTGTGTGTGATATCTCAATAGAACCATCACAGTTCTTTAGGCTGCCCTCCCATACCAGCAGCAATTGGAATTCCTAAAAGATTTTAACACAAAATAGTATTCTTTTCTTTTGAACTCATAAGGATATTTAGTTTCCAAGACAGACAAAATAGCAGGTGTCTGAGTCCATRGTGCTACTCTACATAAATATGCAAGACCGGGTAATTGATAATGAGTATTTATTGGCTCACCAGTTCTGAATGCTGAAACTCAAGATCAATGATCCAATGACTGGTCAAGACCTTCTGACTGCATCATCCCATGGTAGAAGGTTCTCCCAGAGAAGAGAAAAAAGGTGCAAGACAGCAAGAAGCTGACCAAGTGACCTTAAGCCCCTTTTAATTCAATATTAATCCATAYATACGAATACCAATACTGTTGTATTGGGAATTGATTCCAGCACTTGCTTAGGGGTGAAAACTTAAACTGTAATAATAGCTGATCTTAGCAGGTACTCAAGAAGTACCGGGTGCTGAGCCAATCACTAGGTGCTGAACCTGGTATTGAGCCAATCACTGC
>BDUI01012078.1:37944-54999 GCA_002335545.1 Apodemus speciosus
AAGGAAGGATGGACATGCATCAAGATAGGGTGCAAGTTCCCTGGAGTGGCGATGGGAGGAGTCTGAACTTTACTATGGCCATGCTGGATTACGCTAAGATTCTACCCCAGAAAACAATTCTTCAGCAGTGTGCAGAATCCTTAAATTCTAAAAAGCTACAAATATCAAGTAATTCAGATACTAGAATAACATGTCAGTTCTGCTGGGTTGGAGGTGGGTATCAAGTGATTATTTCCTAACAAGACATCTGTAAATTATAGAGCTCAATAATCAATTTAAAGACAGGGTTAAGCCACTCAGTGGCAAATGCCTTTTATCCTAGCACTCCTCAAGCAGAGGCAGGCAGATTTCTTGAGTTCAGGCCAGTCAGGTCTACATAAGGAGCTCTAGACCAGTCAATGCTACATAGTGAAACCCTATCTCAAAAAAAAAAAAATGTTTTTAAGCATTTTATCACAATTAGCACATCTGTGGCTTAGGAGAAATCTACCTGAAAAGGTGAGAGACCTTGAAAAAATGAATGGTCAGCTAARGAAAATCATTGTTCCATTCTTACACATGTGAATGTAATGGTGACCTTTGAAACAATTCCAGGAGGCATTCCCGTATGGTTTTGATATCTAGGGTTGGTAACTCAGACAGATTAAGTCCTTTGTACTAMTTTTATGAAACAGGGTTGGGGATGGGGACAGCTCTGGCATGGAGGTCCTCATTAGCATTCTTAACACTTAGGATAGAACCTTAAGCAAAAAAAAAAAGTGTCAAATTTTAGAAGGCCTAGAGGTGACTCATTTTAGATATATATACTTTGTTTTGTGATGTTTGGTTGTATAAAATTTAATGAAAGAGCTAATTGATTTTTTAGTCTGTATTTGAAGATGTAGGTGACTTACAAGAAACACAAAAGAGAGGTGCTTATAGAGTCTGGTTCTAATAAGTGTTACTCTTAGATTCCTCTTTCTCGATTCCATATTTTTAACAATCCTTTATCAAATAATATTAAAGCAGCCAGGAAATTTTAGAGGACACAGACATTTGACCAAAGATTATCAACTTTAAACATTTATTTATGTTTTTTTTGTTGAGATTTAATCTAAATATTTTAAAAGCAATTCCAAGGAAGCATACAAGATTTTCTTTTGTTTAAAATAACAAATTTAATATGAATCGAAGACCAGCATTTCAACTAAAAACTAGGTGTTTAACCATCATATTTCTCTTTAAAGTACACAAAATTAAATTCTTGGATCTGGAAAGACAGCTCAGCAGTCAAGAGTGAACTGGTTGTTCTTCCCCAAGGACCAAGGCTCAGTTCCCAGCACCCATCTGACTGCTYATAATCACCTGTAGCTTCATTCCCAGAGGAATCAGTGCCATCTTTTAGCCCCAGCAGGYACTTCAGGCACAAACAGAACATTCAGGCAAATATTCATACACATAAAATAAACATACAACCTCAAAAAATATATATTTTTCACATATTCAGTGTCTCCTAACAAACTAGTACTGGGATTACAGTACTGCCAAAATCKTTGTTAAGTTTCATGATGAACATGTTAGTACACTGTTGTATTGCTGTAAAGAGACACCATAACAAAGACAGCTTATATAAAGGAAAATGTTTAGTTGGGGGCTTCCTTATAGTTTCAGAGTTGCATCTATTTGCATGATGCCAGGTAGGCAGGATGGTGCTAGAGAAGTAGCTAAGAGTTACATCCTGATCTACAAGCATGAGAGACAGAGACAGACACTGGGCCTTGTATAGTCTTTTAAAACCTCAAGGTCCACCCCCAGTAATGCACTTCCTTCAAAAGACACACCTCCTAATCTTTGTAATCCTCCTCAAACCAGTTCTATTCTTTGGTGACTAGACATTCAAATATATGAGCCTATAAGGACCAATTTCATTCAAACCACTAAACATGTTGAAATTCTTAGTTATTTTAAACAATAATGGGACATCTAGAATGTTAAGAATGTTGAAAATCAAATTGCTTCAAAGGAAAGAAAAAAACTGTGGAAGTGTAGTCAGTCTTGTACAGCTGCAAAAGCCTCCTCGATGACTGGATTCTTTTCTTTTCTTTTNTTTTAATACTAAGTCTTAGAGTCAGGATTTGGAGCTCTTACATCATCCATAATATGTAATAAACCAGGATGAATACTGCATATTCATTCATCCTCTCCAGTTTTAATAGTGGCACTGAAGTAGTTCTGGACCAAAGGAAGTCAGTTTGTGAATGTTGTCTCTTAAGTATGACAAAATAACAGGGTTCAGAAGTTCAAAGTAAAAAGCAGACACCTTTGATTTCTGATTAAGAAAAAGCACTCTACATCTTTTTTTTTTTTTTGAAGTTTCCTATGTTTGTTTGTTCCTTCTGAGAGATTAAGTGAAAACACCTTTAAAATCGTGTCAGCCTGCTTAGAATGCACATGTTAAAAAAGCAATTTAAGATGAAAAACTAGTTTTACAGTGTATACACTTTTTCTCTAAAATAAACTTTTGTGGTTTAGAAGAGTCCTAATATGAAATGGTCACCTCTTAGATTTGGGAGGAAGAAGCCACTGTTAACTGTGTAGTGTTACATCCCACTACACAGAAGTTTTATGTTTTGGTCTGTTGTAGCTTTGGCTGTCCTGAAATGAAACTCACTATATAAGCCAGGCTTGCCAAACAGAGATCCTTCTGCCTCTGTCTCTTTAATGCTGGGACAAAAGTATGCACTACCACCATCCAGCCAGTACAGTTCTTTTTAAAGAAAGCTATGCTAAATTRTCCAGTTCTGGTAAACAGTCTTTAGTCATCTTCACAACCACTATTACAACCATGTACAAAAGGACTCTACTCCAGCCATTCCTGTACAAGGACTTTTGACAGTTTAGTGCTTAGTAACTAGTCTTAGTTTTCTTCCTTTTAGAAGAACTGTTCATTTGATTTCTCAATTCTGTTTGCAATGCAATGCAGAAAACTATGATCAAATGTGACATGTCTATAAAATAATTTTGACATAACAGACATGAACAGACATAAGAATGGCTTTCAATGTTAACTGATAATCTATAAATATCATTTTGGAATTTGACTGGTTCACAAATATATCCACAAAATGTTTGCATATGGAATGATAAAAGCATATAAAACATTTCCTGTGTATGTAAATTGCATCTTCATACTAGCAAACAAGTTAACAWTTGATAATAAATGCAATTCAGTKTTGGATGTCGGTCCACATTGTCAAGAAGTCATGTAATAATAATAAATACATATTCTACCTGCTCCTCGAACCATGAGTTTTGCACACCAGAGGTTTAATGTTTAAGTGTTGAACTTTACTCACTGCATGAAACACTGACAACAGGTCACCAAATCTTAATAAGGAATTTGCATAACAATGGGTTTTTTGTAATTTTCCGACACTTGATTCTGAAGATTCATACGGTCATTTTTGAGTTTTAGATGTGTTGATGGACAAAAGCTGGAGAGTGAAGAAAAGCTTTAGAACCTCTCAGGCTGAGGAGTCTCTGCCCAGGCTCTCTGTTTATCACTTGCTGCTYCTGGAGCTGGCAAGGTGTTCAACCAATAAAAGCCCTTGCTCTGCAGGCCTGAGGATCCGAGTCTATCCCCTAAATTTCATGATGGGAAGGGTGATACCATCCTGACAAGATTGTCCTGACGGTGGCATGCATTGCACACACACATACATGTAAAATAAAAAGGAGCTGCTGTTCTTGGGGCTGGGGGATGTCTCATTAAAATCCAGGTGCAAGTGTGTGGGTCCAGAGCACCCACTTCAACAGCCAAAACTGGGGTCAGCGCACTGAGGGGATGGGCTCNTCTGTGAACCACATCTCAAACTTCTCCCTTTTGCTTTTGTTCATCAGCACAGGACATGATGGAACATAATTTATATAAAGAAAAGGTTTAATTTTTAGTTTGCCAGAGAGAGCAAAGGCCTACGTGGCCAGGGATGCTAACCAACAGCACTGACTGGACAACACTATTCCCTGTTCTCAGTCCACACAGACGCCAAGGCTTGCAAGAGGCTGCACCTTAAAAAGATACCTGTCAGACAGACTTCTCTGATAAGATGCTGCATCCTCTCTGTGCTTCCTTTATGCCTCTCTGTGTTAGCAAAAGCATTCAGAGTAGATAAACTAAAATAGTTTTGAGATGGGGGTCTCACTGTGTAATCCTTGGTGGCCTGGAACTCACTCTATAACTCAGGATAACCTTGAAATCATGGAGATCCACTCCAGGGTGGATAAATTCTTAAAAGAATGAACTTTCAGTGCCTTTCAAGTGCTGGGATTTAAAGTATGTGCCACAACGCCCAGCCAAAGTAGATGGTGTTTTAAATTGGTTTCTCAGTTTGATTTTCCCTCAAGTCCTGGCTCACGCAGAATTCAATGGGCTCTTTCATTTTATTTTTATTTTGTTTTTAGTTTTATCATTGACTATTATCTTTTTTTTTTCACTGACTTTTCTGGTTTCCCTCCTATGTCTTTTCTTCCCTCCTATGTCTAAGTGTTCATTTTATTTCTCATAGRGATCAAAAAAGCACAAGGTATCCCAGGGTATTAAGGAATCAAAGAAAACAATCAAAATAAATAACCCTCTAGTTCTTCAACCGCATTTATCCTCCTGAGAAATGGCTGTCCTGATACTGAACTTGAAACACAGAGATATTGGTTGATTTCTGTGAAGAAAGAAAATGGTCTGGATGGCACYGAGTCTACAGCCTTGATTTTAAGCCCCTCTGTGCAGGCTGATATTTCAATAACAGAACTGGAGAGAATCTAGAGAATGAGAGTGCAGTCAGCAGAAGCARAGGATAGAAGGATTTGAGTACAACAGGACAAGTAYGGAGAGCAGCTGCACAGGCTGGGCAGGAGTAAGCCTTCTAGAGAAGAAAGCGGGATGAGGACACTTAGAATAAGCTTGAAAACAACATTACAGGGCCTAAGCAAAATTCATACACAGGCACCTTAATGGTCTAATCCACCCACTCACCCACAAATTTAGTTTGGTATCAGAATGTAGCAGGTTGATCCTGGAACGCATCCTTTCTTCAAGAAATTTTCTGAGGCTGGAGAGATGGCTCAGCAGTTAAGACCACTGATTGCTCTTCGGAAGGTCCTGAGTTCAAATCCCAGCAACCACATGGTGGCTCATAACCATCCGAAATGAGATCTGAAGCCCTCTTCTGGTGTGTCTGAAGATAGCTACAGTGTACTTAGATATAATAATAATAAATAAATCTTTGTAAAGAAAGAAGAGAAGTTTCCTAAGCTGATGGCCTTGATGAGGCTGCCATTGAGCCCCACAGAAGAGAAAGTGGGAGGTCGTAGAGGGAACGGTACAGTTTTTAGAAAGGCCGTGGTCCAGCTACCGGGAGTCTAGCTCCTGTAAGAGCAGCAGTTCTCAACCTGTGGGTCTCAACCTCTTTGGTGTCGAGTGACTCCATCACAGGGGTCACCTAAGACACAGATAATCCAAAGCAAAATTTTAGTTACGAAGTAGTAACGAAAACAATTTTATGTGAGGTCAGCCTGGTCTACAAAGTGAGTTACAGGACAGCCAGAGCTATACAGAGAAACCCTGTCTCGAAAATAAATAAATAAATAAATAAATAAATAAATAAATAAATAAATAAATAAATAAATAAATAAAACAATTTTATGGTGGGAGATCACCACAGCATGAGGAACTATATTAAAGGGTTGCAGCATCAGGGAGCTTGGGGACCACTACACTAAGGGATATTAAGGGTTAACAATTTAACTGCTAGGCTAAATACTCTGGGCAGTCCAACAATGCTTATCTTAAAAGAGGAAGGCCAAGAACATGGTAATTGTTCGGCCCACAAAGCTGGTGTCTCAGCATTCCCAATTTGGTGTGGAATCATAGAGGATTCCTAAAGAGCTGATGGTTTTCAGCTTACACTCAAACCCTGAAGTTAGAGTTAATACTAGCCATAGCAACRGGATACACAAACTTGCCAGTGAGAGAGAGGGCAAGTAGGCAGAAAGCAAAACTTCTTTTCKYTATGTGCTTTCATGAGACACTACCAGAAAAGCCATATTTGGGGTAAGTCTTCCTGCTTCAAATAGTCTGATTAAGAAAATCCCTCACAGGGGTGCCAAGTAATTTGGATTTCAGTTGATTCCAGATTCAGTCAAGTTGACAACCAAAGATTAGCCACACAGATCATTTATGTGGCTCTTTGAAAATGGGAAACTTTTTTAAAAAAATATCTTAATCACTTTGAGAGGGGCATTACCACATGTCATAATTTGCCCCTGAAGTGGAAATATAAGTGTTGAATTCTGTATTATAGCAAGGGTGCTTATGAGCAAATGTTTAAGTGTGTATTCACAAAGCATGTCCTCTTATTTTTTGTGGGAAATGCTAAGTAAAGTTATATATGAAGAAGTAAACTCCTTTTTGAAGCATGCATGTCAGCCATTGCTGAGTCTTTGCATTTCCCCACAGGATGATAAAGACAGAACGTCTAAAGGGCAGGTGAGATTGGATTCTCAAATATTTTGGTTTTCAACACATGTAAGATGGTTGATTCTAAATGTCAACTTGCCGCAATTTAGAGACACCTGAGAAGGATATTTCCACTAAGGAATTATGTATATCAGGCAAGACCCTCTGCAGGATGTTGTTCTCTTAACTGCCTTAACTGACATGCAAAGGCTTTCCCTAAATATGGTCAGCACCTTCTAGCAGCAGCCCAGATGACAAAGAATGTGAGGGAAGGATTTGCTTTTTGTTTGTCTTTCCCTCTTGCTTCAGAATGCATTTATACTGATGCTGTAATAAACCAACCCATCTCCATCTTAGACTTCAAAGCAACCTTAGAGTAAAAAGAAACTAGGTTCCTTCCTGTTTCTGATTAAATCTGTTTCTCAAGGCCTGGACTTGCCTCACCTATAATCTTAAATTTCAAATAGTTCCGTGCTTCCTGTTCCAAGAAACTGCAATCATGCCTTTGTTTCAGAAGGTTATTTTGACCAGCTATGACTACCTTGTGATGGTTGCCTGTTGCTATGACTACCTTGCAATCATGTCTTTGTTTCAGGAGATCATTGTGACTAACTTCTTATGCTTATGTTCTGCTCCTGTAACCCTACCTATTTTGCCGCCCAAATCTCATTTAGAATTCCCCTTAGTTTAAAAAACCTTGTCTTCCTTATATCCAGTGCTGACCCCTTGAACCTCGCCCTGCAGAAAGGCAGCCCATGTACACTACATGATTTAAAAAAAAAAAAAAAAAGCTTGCTTGAATTAATTTGGCAATGATGATTTAGGTTGGTGGTCTTTTTCCTCAAATCTTTGGGATGAACCTCCACTTTGGTGGTTTGAATATGCTTGGCCCATGGGAAGTGGCACTGTTAGGAGGTGTGGCCTGATGGGAGGAGGTATAGCCTTGTTAGAGGAAGTGTCACAGTGGAGACTGTGCTCGAGTCTGGCCAGTGTGATCCAGAGTTTCCTCTTGGCTGCTGCCTTCAGATCAAGATGTAGAACTCTTGGCATTTCCAGCACCATGCCTGCCTGAACTCTTCCATGCTTCTCACCATCATGATAACAGACTAAACCTCTGGAACTGTAAGCCAGCCCCAATTAAATGTTNCTTGTGAAATGATGCCTTGCTTGCAGGACAACAATGTGTTCATCTAAATATGTGTGGAGATTGACCTTAGTTTTGTTATCTCAAGGATATTACAGCCAAAGACAAAATGGTCCTAAATGAGGACTTCAGTTAGCCTAGAACCTTTTTAAAATGCCCACTACGCCTAGCTCCTATTCCTGACCATAAATTGCCCTTTGAGACACAGGGCCCCCACTAAGATGACTCATCTTTGTTGTCAGATCCCCTTACCCCTACCCCTAGGTGCCATCATCATTGGTTTGTCGTCTTTCCAAATGAATCAATCTTTCCTTGCCTCACTTCTTGTCCTGGAGATAGTGGCATTTGGGGATAGCAATCTGGATTGTAACACTATTAGGACTTTAAAGGAGATAAAACAGACTGAGAGATAACACACTATTGAGGACCTTCAGAAAACAAGCCATTACTTTGGATCTTTTTGCATCTGATTTTAAAATCTCAAGACAAGCTAAACAAGCAAACCCCTGCCGGTTTACTTACTAACAACTAATTTGTGATTACCTCTTTGCTTATAAAGACCCTTACAATTATTCTTCAAAACATTTTTAAAGGAAAATGACTTAGCCTGAGTCACTCACATATGGCTCAAAATAAATTTGTGAGATTGGTAGCCCAG
Source organism: Apodemus speciosus (assembly GCA_002335545.1). NCBI lineage: Eukaryota > Metazoa > Chordata > Mammalia > Rodentia > Muridae > Apodemus > Apodemus speciosus. Next base: position 46,237 of record BDUI01012078.1, read on the forward strand.
GTTAGCCTGGAACTCGAATCCAAGGACGGACTCAACCCCCGAGTGCGTCGATGTGTCCAACTTTTAATACCTATCTGGGCAACGGGTTGCTGGGAGTGAAGGAACTGGAACCCAAGGACATGTGCATGCTTAGAAAGCATTTTACCATTCAAGTACATCCCCAGGCCTTATTTTACTCTAAAACAGAGTCGGTATTCTCCCTATACAGTTCATCGTCTTAAAGCACCACACATTAATAGCTGTAAAAAGGAAAATACCACAAAGGTGTACATGGGGGCGGGAGGGGACAGGAGGGGACGGGAGGGGACGGGAGGCGGCGGGGCTGTTCTAAGGAAGGTAATGGACTTTCCTCCCTAGTTCTCTCCAGGTCAAGGCTGAACACATTTGCTGGGGAAAGCCAAAGCCCGGCGCGTGCTAGGGAGGCCCCCTGGGATTGCGCTCTGCTCCCGGCTCTGAAACTTGTCCTTCAGGTCAAAACGTAACCTACCAACCACAAACATCCACTGTTAGTGTCCGCGTTTCGGTCAGCCTCACACCGCTTTCCGTCAAACTAGCACCTACTTCCGGCCTAGAGCGTGGAAGCCCCTGCTGCGCATGCGCGCCGGTCTCCGCCTCTCAGAAGTGGGGAGAGTGCTGACGTCATCGCCAGTCTGGCTGGTTCGGAGAGCGGCGGGAGTTTTTCAAAATGGGAGCACCGAGGCGCCGCCCAGGCCTCAGGAGGTACCGGGGATACCTTTCGGTGGCGTCGGCGGCGTCGCCAGCGGCGGCGGCGGCATAGAGAAGGTATCCTGATGGGCGCCAAGACCTGCTGGCTTCTCGGAGCGCTGCCTCGGAGGGACTGCGAGAAGCCCGAGCCCCGGGCGCCGGCGGCTCGGGAACATGGCGGCGTGCATCGGGGAGAGGATCGAGGTGAGGCGGGCGCGGAGGTGAGGGAAGGTCTTATTGAGGCGGGTTGTGGCATTCGGGGACGGAATGAGCTGAAGTGAACCGAGCGCAGTGCCGAGGGGAGATCCGATATGGCTCGGTACGAGCACACGGGAGACRAGAAGGGCGAGCTGGCTCAGGCTGAGGTCCTGTGGCCAAGGCGCTCACTGCTGCTCAGTGACTCAACCCAAGCCGGGACGCCGCGAGCAGGCGCAGGGGAGGGGCGGCCCGCCCCCTTGGAGCCCCGCCCGGAGGGGATCGCCTGTCACCCTGCTGGTGTGTCCCCAGCTGTGGGCCCCGCCCGGTCCCAGTCCCGGTCCCCAAGCGTCGGGTCTGCACTCCCGCCTCCAAAGCCGCGCTCCGCCTGCCCCCTCCCCGGGGACGGCGGTTGCCGTGGCGGGAGCTGCGGCGGGAGCCTGGTGGACCGGAGGAGGGACCCGAGCTAACCAGTTTATTAGAGTCCTTCACCTCCATCCGAGAGGGAGCTCAGAAAATCAGAGCCTCAAGATGCCTTCTACCCCAGGCACCTGCAGCATCGAGGTGTGGCAGCTGCTAGAACCATGTCTCATTTTCTCTCTGGCCCATTTTACATTCCAGCCCCTACCCAACTTTCTTGCTTTCTAGTTCTGCGATTCCTCACTTGTGTAATCTTTAATTTTTTTAAGGACTTTAAGGTTGGAAATCTACTCGGTAAAGGATCATTTGCTGGTGTCTACAGAGCTGAGTCCATACACACAGGTTTGGAAGTTGCAATCAAAATGGTAAGAAGGTGTTAGTTATTGTTTCTTCAGTATTTTGCAAGGTACTAGGGAGCTAAAGATTTCACCTTGCCACCCTGCCGAATGTGTGCATGTGTAATACATTGCATAATGCATTGCATAGCCAAAAGACAGGGCCGATAAGTGCAGCATCTGAATTTAAGGACATTTAAGAGACTCTTAACATGGATTAAGTGAAGTTCTTATACTCTGCTAGTGTTCAGGAGACCAGTACATTTCGTTGCTATGAATAAGTAAGGTAATGGGAAGAAGTCAGCAATTTATAATAATAATATGCTCATGTGTGGCTSTAACAGTCCAAGAATACCATTATGGTCAGCCTGTAATCCCAGCTCTGAAGAGTTGGAAAAAGGAAAATCCTAACTCCAAGGCCAACCTCCTATTGCATAAATGCATTGGACATATTGGGAATGTACTCTGCTGGTGCAGTGGCAGAGCACAGATAAGAGTAAAAGACTTCTTACAATTATAGATTGTTGTTTGAGCTTTTGTCTGGGCTTAGGGGAATAGCTAGGTGGTAGATTGCTTTTCTCTAGCATGCACAGGATTCTTGATCAAGCCACAACCATAAAAATCAAACAAATAAATTTGGCCTCTTATTTTTAGATAGATAAGAAAGCCATGTACAAAGCTGGAATGGTACAGAGAGTCCAAAATGAGGTGAAAATACATTGCCAGTTGAAACACCCCTCTGTCTTGGAGGTAAGAGTCAAGGTGCATTAAAGTGGCTAAGGAAAGATGGATGTTTGTGTGATTGACTGCACCCTTTTCTGTTTTAGCTCTATAATTACTTCGAAGATAACAATTATGTATACCTGGTATTAGAAATGTGCCACAATGGAGAAATGAACAGGTATCTAAAGAACAGAATGAAGCCCTTCTCAGAAAGTGAAGGTGGGTGTCTTTCGGGGGTTGGGGTGTGGAATTTATCCTTCTTCTCTGTTTGGTAAAACTTGGCTTTTCAATGTGTGCTTTTGAAAAATGTATTTTATAATATTTATAAAAATTTTGTTTTGTTGAGGTGACAACTTTACTATTTAGCACTGGCTGTCCTAGGCTGGCCTCAGACTCACAGAGATCCACCTGCCCCTGCCTCCTGAGTGCTGGGATTAAAAGTGTAAGCCACTACACCCAGCTTAGTAATACATATTTTATATTTTTTTTCCTGCATGTATTGTTTTCACCTGCTTGTGTGTCTGTACAGTGTATRTGGGCCTGGTGCTCAGGGAGCCCAGAGGAGGACATCAGGTCCCTGGGACCTGATTGTGAGGCACAATGTGGATACTGGGAATCTAGGTCCTCTGGGCTGTCAGCTAGGACTCTCAGCCACTGGGCCACCCTTTCARCCTCAACACTTTCTTTTCTGTTTTTAAGGCACTTGTATAAGGTGCCTCTGGATGTGGGTTTGTGCATGTAGTGTCAGTAGGTGCCCCTGCCCTTGGAGGGTTAACATGGATGCTGGGAATAGAATTTGGGTCCAAAAATAGTATGTATCTTTTTTAAAGCCGTGTCATCTCTCTAGCCACAGATAAAACTATTTTAAACTAAAAAAGGAGAGCTCCCCACAAAAACTGGTATTTATAAATCAGGTATTACAAAAATAGAGACATTTGTAAATGTTCTGTTCTCTAAAAACAAATTTAAATTAAATCATTAGTGACAATTTATAGTAAATCCTTGCAAATCTAGACGGCTACTTAGAATGTCTTTGACTAACATTTCCAAGTAAACACTGAGAATATTTACTGTATATGAGAAGTCTGAAGCACAGAGGACTGTGCTCATTCCGTATTGCTTATTAGTTCATGACTCAGCTTCTGGAGGTGTGGAATGACCCAGACTCCCCAGATAATACACCTTTGCAGTGCAGATTTTTAAATGAACATAGCAACAAAGCTTTTTTCACACCTAATAATATTTTTCTATGAAATACAAAATAAATTTCAGTTTGTCCCCCATTTTCTCAAATCAGATGAGCCCCACATGTTCCATATGTTATTAAACTACTGTTTTGGAGGTTTTTTTTTTTTTTTCCAAACTACAATTAAAACTGCAGATAGAGCTAAGGAATATGGGTGCTSATAGGTTTGGGGTTTTGTTTTTAATACCCATTATTCATTTGTATCCTGTGTGTTATGGTCAGAGGTAGCTCTAGGGAGCTGGCCGTCTCCGTCTCAGGTGGTTAAACTTGGCTACAAGCAYCTTCACCTGCCCCACTGCCACACTGGCCTGACGTTTATACATTTAAATCTGCTGGACAACTGTTGTGAACAAATACTAAATTGTAGAAACATTGGTAACTTTTCTCTCAAATTCCACTGTTAATAGTTGATTCTGAGGAAATAATACAAACTGGAGGGGGTGGGCTCCACACATACAGATGTTGGTTACTGTATTTTTCAAAATGCTTTGTAATTTTTTATAAACATTTTATTAAGATAATATTTATAGGGGAGGGGGAGATAGCCCAGTGGTTAAGAACACTGACTGCTCTTCCAGAGGTCCTGAGTTCAATTCCCAGCAGCCACATGGTGGCTCACAACCATCTGTAATGAGATCCGATGCCCTCTTCTGGTGTGTCTGAAGACAACTACAGTGTACTCATAAAAATAAATAAATAAATAAATAAATAAATAAATAAATAAATAAATCTTTTAAAAGATAATATTTATAAAGAAAAAAATAACTGTTAGGCTGAACTAAACTTAAAAATTCACATACAGCCAAAGATGCACTCCCCTCCCACCAACAAAGTTTAAGACAAAGATGAAAAGAAAGTGTCTGCAAAATGCAGGACTGCTGAGGCTGGGCTGTAATTCAGTGTAGCGTGTTCAACTGATCACATGCACAGGGCCCGGGCTTCCTGCTCCCACTGACACTTTTGCCTGTTGGTGCATAGAACTAAAAACTCAAGTTGAAAAATTAAAGGTGTACCAAAAGGGAAAGGATAATCAAATAAGAAACTAGAAGATATGAGCAAACTATTTACTAAGGAGAAAGCTCAAATAGCTAATAAACATGAAAGATGCATAGACTCAATAGTGGTCTGAGGGTCCTAACCAAAGCAATGAAGGACCATCTCCACATAAAGACTAACTTACCAAGGTGTGAAACTAATGCATTTTTATGTCTTATGACTGGGGGGTGGGTGGAGTGTCACCGAGAAATTCATGTATAACACAAAAAGTAAGCCCAAGAATGTTTATTTTAACATCAGAAATTACACAAATGTCCAATGACAAGTAAAATTTTTTAAAATTGTGATATTGTTATAGAAATAACTTTGAAATATGCTAAAGAAGRAGAAGTAATGAAACTACTTTGATATCATTTATTTTAATATTTTAAAAGCATTATGTCTGTAGCTTTATATATAGTTGTGTAGAAACATATAAGCAGTATATAAAATGTTTACAGTGGAGGCTGTGTGCTGCGTTCTTGCCATGCAGTGTGAGAACTGGGGTTTGGTCCCCAGCACTCAGGAAATGCCTGGGTGGGTGTGGCAACCTGTCATTGTACTTGCCACTCAGGAACTGGAACTAGATTGCCCCACGCAGCTCGCTAGCTAGACTACTGGAATAAGTGAGTTCTGGATTCAGAGGCCTGCCTCAGTCTGTAAGCTATGGAAAGCTGTGGGGCAGAGTTTGGGAAGCATTAAAGAAATATACTTTTTGTTTTACAAGTAATATCTATGAATTGTTTATATAATTAAAAAAAAATTGTTGTGGATATCTAGTTACCTAGTTACTCTAAACATTTTCAGCTAGTATAAAATTTAGCTTCTCTTAGCTCATAAGTTAGGGAAAGCAAAGATTAAAAGGAGTGCCTAGTTTTCTTAAGGGGAATTAGATAGTATTATATTGATAGAGTGATGTTTTAGTTGGTAAATCTAATCTGCAAGCTAGGATTTTAAAACTCTAGTGTGTATACTAGATTTTATTGTGTATTCTAAACACTAGATTTCCCAGAAGTTTTGAATTGTTAACGTTCTCTCTCTTTTTCCATCTCCACAGCTAGGCACTTCATGCACCAGATCATCACAGGAATGTTGTACCTTCATTCTCATGGAATATTGCACAGGGACCTCACACTCTCTAACATCTTACTTACTCGGAATATGAACATAAAAATTGCTGACTTTGGACTAGCAACACAACTGAATATGCCACATGAAAAGCACTATACACTGTGTGGGACTCCTAATTATATTTCACCAGAAATTGCAACTCGAAGTGCACATGGACTTGAATCTGATATTTGGTCATTGGGCTGTATGTTTTATACATTACTTATTGGAAGACCGCCTTTTGACACTGATACAGTCAAGAACACATTGAACAAAGTAGTACTGGCAGATTATGAAATGCCAGCCTTTTTGTCACGAGAGGCCCAGGACCTTATCCACCACTTACTTCGTAGAAACCCTGCAGATCGGTTAAGTCTGTCTTCCGTGTTGGACCATCCTTTTATGTCAGGAAAYCCTTCAACAAAGAGTAGAGACTTGGGGACTGTAGAGGACTCGATGGACAGTGGGCATGCCACACTTTCCACAACAATCACAGCTTCTTCTGCTRCCAGCTTAAGTGGTAGCCTACTTGACAGAAGAAGACTTTTGGTTGGTCAACCACTTCCAAATAAAATTACTGTATTTCAAAAAAATAAAAATTCAAGTGACTTTTCTTCAGGAGATGGAAGTAATTTTTGTACTCAATGGGGAAATCCAGAACAAGAAACTAATAATAGGGGACGGGGAAGAGTAATTGAAGATGCAGAAGAAAGGCCACATTCTCGGTACCTTCGCAGAGCTCATTCCTCYGATAGATCCAGCCCCTCTAATCAGTCTCGGGCAAGAACATACTCAATAGAACGGTGTCACTCAGYGGAAATGCTTTCAAAGCCCAGAAGATCACTGGATGAAAACAAACACAGGTATTCGCCCACCAACAGCAATGTCRGTGTTTTAACTGTATTAGACACAGAACAGCCAATAGTTGTGGATCTTTCGAAAGACCTTATAATGACCAAGCAGTGTAAGGATAATCTTTGAAACCTACGAACAAGTCTGATCACTAAAAGACTAATAGCTACATGCAGAGGGAGGCTGGGGCTGATGGAGAAGTAGCTGTGATGCTGAGTGCTTCGCATATGAACAGTAATTRTMTTGCCTAGCTGTAGTTTTATGTGTGATCTTTTAATGTTTGGATTAAATGCTTATAAAAGGATAGTAAGCATACAGTGGTGCCATTATAGTGTCTTGGCATTTTGTATTGGAGTTTTAGAGATGCTTATTACAAATACTGTTTTCTATAGTTACTCTAAAATTTCAGGTATTKAAATCTCTTCTAAGGTTTCTGTCTTAAAATGTTTAGGCACTAGGAATTCTCTGACATAGAACACATAGTCAGCATGTATGTATGTATGTATGTATGTATGTATGTATGTAGCCCTGGGTTATGTCCCCAACCCTTCCTTCCAATAATTGGTTTATGGGATTTTTTTTTCCCTTCTTTAGTTCCAATCATCATTGTCTAGGAAAAACTCCTTTTCCATTTGCAGACCAGACACCTCAGATGGAAATGGTACAGCAGTGGTTTGGGAATCTGCAAATGAATGGTGAGTTTTTAATGGAGTATTTGATTAAAATGTAATGACCTGGAACCCACAAACGTTGCAGTTTTTTACTTCTATCTAAAGAAAACCATTGCTTGAGATTTGGCGTGTTTACACTTTCTACTACTTAATATTTAATGTATATAATTAGTTTAAGTTTCCATTATAAATACGAAGAAAGCTATTTATACATGAGCAAATTGTACACAGACCTTGTTTTGCATGGCTCCTCTGTGATTAGGCAGAAGAACCAGGATTCTTAAGTAGTCCTAGCTTAGGCTAGATGCTGATGCCTTCTGTTCTGCTGATGCCTGTGTCCAAATCAGCTGTTACTGGTGCCCATAAAGTCATCAAGAGATGCTTAACTTTACTTGTAAGAAGCTGGTGTGAAAATTTCAATCTGCCAATAATTCTCATATTGAAACTTCAACGTTTAAGTGAGTGTCCCTAGGCCATTATTAGTAATGTGGAGATTAAGTGTCCCCCATTAATAACTAAAACTCACAGAAGGTGGGTGAGACATAATGGTGGGAAAAGAAAATTAGAGGGCAGCATCTGGACTAGGAGATTGTCTTTCACCAAACATTGTTGTAAGTGGAGCGTTGAGGTGTGGCTCTCATTAGGCAGAGTTGTTATGTCTTGTCAAGGAGTCTGTTCTCCTCAGGAGACAGGTTTGAGTTTCACAAATCTAAAAGGAAGTTAATCTGAMCTTATGTACTTGGTTGGATGGTTTGGGTTTTTTAAACTACAAAACTGCCCAATATATTAATTAGTCTTGCATTCTTGTACTTATTTGTTGACAGGTTATTTTTATAAAATTGTGATGAAAATTCTGAGAGTTTAATACTGAGAAACTAAAGTTCTATGTAACTGATCATTTAAGGCCTTTGAAAAAAATAATAGCAGCAGGCTGTGGTGGCCCACGCCCTTAATTAGACCACTTGGGAGGCTGAGGCAGAGGGATCATGATTTCATGACTTCAACACCAGCTAGGCAGCATAAGTGAGACCCTGTCTCAAAAAGAAATAAGATAATTACCCTAGAAAGTTTCATGTAATTAAATTGTTTATACGTAGGWACAAATACATTCGTAGTATTAATTATTATGGATACTAAAGATAGTTTTTCTGCTTATTTTTTAAGTGGAGATGGCATAAACAGTCCTTGGCGTAAAAAAGATTTACCTATTTTTTTCTTCCATAGTTTGGGGATTCTTGTCAGAACCACTTTTGATGAACATTGTCTTGCCTTAGAACGAGCAACTTCTTTTTCCTTCAATTGAAAGTTTGATTTCATACTAGTACATTTTCATAGCCATAGAAATACTAAAAGTTTTTCTTCAACCGCACTTTAAATGTTCCTTTAACTACTTTTGTCCTTATTTATTTAAGGAGTTAAGAGCTTATTTTCTTAGTAGCTCCTTTATAAGGAGTATATTAATGTTATATAT
>BDUI01012081.1:25875-36418 GCA_002335545.1 Apodemus speciosus
CACACACACACACACAAAAGTATCTTAAATAACTAAATAGTAACATCCATAACTTATCTACTAACAAAACAATATCAGCTTTTCAACAAAGCTAGAATTTTAATGTACTCAAATCTAAAAGAGTATTAAAGTCTTGAGACAAAAAATCTCTGGCGGAAACTGTCAACAAAAAGAAGCAAAGCTTCTTCTCCTTTCCCCGCTGGTCTCCATCTTCTGCCATAGGCTGAGCACTCTCCCCCAGCAGCTCTGTATCCGCCCTCTTCTCTTGGGAATACTCACACCACAGAGCCTTTTATTTAAGATTGTCTGTCTGATCACTGTATAGAACTATCATGTCCCCAGCTCACTTATTCCTTTCTTTTTTCTTTTTTTTTTTTTTTTAATGTAAAGTATGAGTATTTATTTCAGGCTTTAGAGCCAATCAATGCCAAAAACCAAAATCTGGTATCGCCTCTGAGTAGCTGCAGCCTCCATATGGGGATGGTGTGAGAGGCGGCACATTTCATCCGACTTGGGAGAGTGAGTCCCTGCTGCCCACCGCAGCCCAGCCTTAGGAAGGGGAAGAAACTAAACTCCCCACCACGGGCCTAAACAAATGCACACGCACTATGTAAAGGAACAGCTAAACCGTGGCAAATTGTTTTTTTTTTTTTAATGTTTTGTGGGCATTTTTTTTTTTAGGTTTTTTTTCTTTTTCCCCCATTTTCTTTTGCTATCCAATATATGCAGCACTTGTGAACTCTCAGCGGGCTTCCCGCTTTAAACACAATGTCTTGAACAGTCTAATTCTTCAAGAATCTAAAATCAGACAGAAGTGTTTAGCTGTGAACATTCTGCAGAGATGAGGTGAGGTGGAGTTTGAGGGGTGGTGGCTGTTTTTAAAAAAGAATCAGTGCAGTGATGGAAGGGAAAGAATGCAAGCCTTCAGAGACTCTGTGGAGGGAACGTCCTCTCCAGTAAGGTCCATAAGGAGCAGTCTGAGATCCGCAAGGGAACTCAGCGGGGCGCTTGCTTCCCCACCCCGCCCCGTGAGTGAGCRTTTGCTGAGTGGCCAATGTAGATCCCCACTTGCCCCCTCCCTTTGGCCTGAGACATCAGGGCAGTACAGGGGCACTGAAGGAATATGTCACGACTCCTCATTTCCAGAATCATCATCATCATAACAGTCGGCATCTTCTTCCTCCTCATCTTCATCATCAGTGTTGTCATCATAAAGCAAATCTGAGCTGTTGTCATTGGAAGGCACTTCTGTTGATGCAGCCTTCTGCCAGGGTTGTGGGGACCTTCACTCCTTCCTTCTCTGCTTCAGCTTTAGTGGCTGAGAYCTGTTTCCTGATGATCTCAGCATAGTCCTTGTCTTCTCCTTTGCTGTCCCTCCATTTCCTGAACATGACTGAAGCATCCACATTGGCTGGAGAAAGGGTGTTGGGCTCATTAACCAGTGAGATTACACTTAACTGGATAGTCCTAACATTCTGAGTAGGATTCCACCTTTCAGAGGGCAGTTCTCCACTCTGTGTATCATCTACAGGAGGATGAAGAATTGAAATGCATATGTCTCCATTCTCATAAATATTGGGGTGTCAACATAGGTGATGAACATGGGTAGTCAATAGGAAATGTAATATGTGCCTTGACGTAGCCGCCTTCGTAAAGGGTGTTAGGGGGGTCCAAAGATGACCACCTCCTAGTTGTAGAGGTCGGAYTCATCCACCAGGGTGATCYGGAAGTCCTCTACTGGTTCCTCCTCCAGGGATTTCAGCTCAAACATCAGGGCTTTGTGTAAGCTGGTCATCTGCTGCTGGGCCATTGCAGCGGTGGCCATGCGGAGCTGTGGCCCCAGACCTCTCGCACCAGCCAGGGCAAACCAGCACTTTATCCCTTTCCATATGCTAATTCTAATAGACTTTTAAAATTCTCTGTAGCCCCCACTAGATACAGACTGGGGAAGAGTAGGGACTTTGTTTCGTTCATTGAATTACGACTATTGCCTAGACAAGGCCCTGGGCTATGATGGATATTCAATATCTATCAGTAAAATGAAGAAAAGGAAGGAAGGCAAGCAGACAGACAAGACATACATGCATGATTATACAAAACTGTGTATTGTTTACTGTCCAGAAAGAAATTCAAATTCTGCTTGTATCAAAATTCAGAAATGTTTTTAAAAATTTTTAAAAGAGAAAGGGAATGACAGAAAAGAGCTTTTGATATGAACAAACAATAAAAATTAGTATTTATAATCATTTAGTGAAGCAAAGGTAGTCGGGTGGCAGGGTTAGTTAAAACAAGGTGTGACTGTAGGGAAGAACCGAGGAAAATGAGTAACTGCAGANATGACTGAAGCATCCACATTGGCTGGAGAAAGGGTGTTGGGCTCATTAACCAGTGAGATTACACTTAACTGGATAGTCCTAACATTCTGAGTAGGATTCCACCTTTCAGAGGGCAGTTCTCCACTCTGTGTATCATCTACAGGAGGATGAAGAATTGAAATGCATATGTCTCCATTCTCATAAATATTGGGGTGTCAACATAGGTGATGAACACTGTAGTCAATAGGAAATGTAATATGTGCCTTGACGTAGCCGCCTTCGTAAAGGGTGTTAGGGGGGTCCAAAGATGACCACCTCCTAGTTGTAGAGGTCGGAYTCATCCACCAGGGTGATCYGGAAGTCCTCTACTGGTTCCTCCTCCAGGGATTTCAGCTCAAACATCAGGGCTTTGTGTAAGCTGGTCATCTGCTGCTGGGCCATTGCAGCGGTGGCCATGCGGAGCTGTGGCCCCAGACCTCTCGCACCAGCCAGGGCAAACCAGCACTTTATCCCTTTCCATATGCTAATTCTAATAGACTTTTAAAATTCTCTGTAGCCCCCACTAGATACAGACTGGGGAAGAGTAGGGACTTTGTTTCGTTCATTGAATTACGACTATTGCCTAGACAAGGCCCTGGGCTATGATGGATATTCAATATCTATCAGTAAAATGAAGAAAAGGAAGGAAGGCAAGCAGACAGACAAGACATACATGCATGATTATACAAAACTGTGTATTGTTTACTGTCCAGAAAGAAATTCAAATTCTGCTTGTATCAAAATTCAGAAATGTTTTTAAAAATTTTTAAAAGAGAAAGGGAATGACAGAAAAGAGCTTTTGATATGAACAAACAATAAAAATTAGTATTTATAATCATTTAGTGAAGCAAAGGTAGTCGGGTGGCAGGGTTAGTTAAAACAAGGTGTGACTGTAGGGAAGAACCGAGGAAAATGAGTAACTGCAGAGTTATGGAGAGAGAGGTGCTATTTTCCCGTCACTTTACAGTTTGTGATTACCAGTGTACGTTTATAGCCAACTCTAAAACCCCGCTTACCTGYCAGTGCGTGTATGGCCATCATGCTCAGATGTGTCCTGGATAGATTTTTCTTAGCTGAGAAAGCACTATTAAACTTTATGCCCTCTAAGAGAGTTTACTTTTTATTTCCAGTTTAAAACCAATGAGGGAAAGCACAATGCCTTTCCCTTTTTTTTTTTTTTTGTTTGTTTGTTCCTTCCACTTGAGATGGTAATTTGCATATGCTCTGTACCAATATATTCTAGTTTCTTAAATCTTTGACAGTTGAAAACTCTGTATTGAAATGACTAAGTAGTTTTGGGATTAAAGTGACAAATTTTTCCGCCTCTGTCTTTCACCCCTGTTAAAACTACAATAAAGAAATATTTTTATAAAGACTAAACTAATCAGGATGATAGAAAGAAGACAGTAGCAACATCTTGAAAGTTGGAAAGCAGGTGGAAAACTGATGATAGACTTTGGTGAAAACCAAAAAACTAAATTATTAGTTGCCAATGGAAAAATGAAAACCATCATGTTTATGACACAACTTTGGAGTCTGTCCAAAGATTAGCTTCAGAAATTGGCAGTTTCTATAATGCCAGTAACTTACCATCCAGATAACTGTATTTGATGGCTTAGCGTGGGTTTTGTGTCCTTCATAATTGTGTATGTTAATACTGTACATAATGGTTTTGTTACTACTTTGTAACTCGGTTCAGGATTTGCCTTCCTTTTTCCTCTTTGCACACCATTACTTGTTAGTCGATATTACATTCTGGTCACAGCTCTGCTGTGTACTATTTACTCAGTGGCTCCTTATTCTTTTTTAAAATGTCAACTATTTTTGTGGTGTTTCAGCATGGTATTTATGTATTAGCAATTACATATTGCTGTATCTATGCACTTACAATGTATTATTTACTTTATATTTTATATGTGCTTCCTCACTTATTCTCGATAATCAGTAAGTCACTGTATATTCCCAGGTCATATAACATGCCCCAATGTGGTCCTTTGAGCCTTGGACTATGTTACTTCTCCAAATAATGCAACACTTCCACCAACCCCAGCCCTTGATGCATCTCTTTCTTGTAGTTCACACTTCATTTACTTGTCCTCTCTCCTAGACACGGCTGTACCTGTCCTGAGACCCCCCAAACCCCTTCTCTAAGAATATCATCTAATGATCTTGCTCAACATTTTATTATGAAAGTATGTTAAGCAGGAAGTGGTGGTGGGCACCAGCCTGGGCCACAGAACGAGACCCTGCCTTTCAAAAGGAAAGAGAGTTCCTTAGACTTCCATGCTGCTAGATCCAGGGGTTAAATTCTCAGTCCTCAGTTTATTGATCTGTCAGAAGCATAGGGTCTAGAGAGATAGTCCAGCTCCTCACGGACAACGCTCTGTCCTCTGCATAATCATCTTCTTCATCTCTTGTTAGTCAAACTTTGGTCTGAATAGCATCTAGCTGGAACCCTTAGAAATACTGAATTTTAGACACTGCCTTAGATCTTCTGAATTTAATCTACATTTTAGCATGATCTACAAATAATTCACAAGCATATAAAGGGTGAAGAAATGTACATCAAAGCATATTCTTCTGATTGTCTTATTAGTATCTGTTCCTTAGCTGATTGGCATCCCTCTGGGGCTTCAGTCAGTTTCATGGTGTGGGAAAAAAACACTTTAAAATCAGTTCCATGCCAGCCTCCAGCTCCTTCATTTTATTTGTACTTATGACTCCTATCAAACTGTTAACATGTCCACTTGATTGTCTACTGGGATCTTTCTCTCGATCACCACACCTACTCTCCATTCCCCTTCCCCACCGCTTGTTACTGCTCAGATCATCTGTGCTTTCCCTCCATTGACTCTATGTCAGTTGCTATTCTGTGTATATGGGAGTCATACATCTGCCACCGAGCTCTGCCCTGTTTTATTGTCTTCAGTATAGTCTCACCCATTAACAGCATACACTATCTGCCTCCTCGAAGTCTTGACTCAAAATACCCTATGAAAAGGCCCTCTTTGGCCTAAAATTATAGCAATGCAGCTCATCCTTCCCTGACCTCTACCCAAGTCCCCACACACACCTGGCACAGTTAACAGTATGCAGTATGTCTTACTGATTTATCTTTTTTGTTTTCTATCTTCTTCACTACAGTGCTAAGTATCTTGCTTTATCTTCAAGACTAAAACCAGAASAGTTTTTGGTTAGCACATAGTGATTTTCATTAAACATATAAAGTAATCTTTAGAGTACATCAAACTACACATCATGTCCATGCTACAGTTAGTAGTCAAAAGTTAGATTGTGAAGTGTTCCTAAGGGAACACAGATGGAGTTTAAGCAACCCAAGTCTGTGTGCCCAGACCATTCTTCTTCCCAYGTCCTTTTGCTCATTTCACTTACGCTCTTTAGTTTTCCTCTCTGCATGGATAGAAATATTTCCCCTTCACCTGCCTCAGCAAGAAACACACCAGATTATATAAAAATATTCTGAAAACATCAAAGTATCTCACATATACAAAAGTAATGGTAGTTCTCCATTTCCTTATAAAAATGTACCATTTTTGCTTTTACATTTAGGTGTTTGGTCCACTTCAGATGACTTGTGTCTGAGGTCGCAGTTGAGGCTCTTTTCTTTTTCCCCTTTTTTCCAACTGTTCTGGCAGCATTTGTTGAAAAAGACCATCTTTTCCCCCAATTTTTTTTTTTATAAGTTGTATGTCTCAGGTTATGTTTCAGTTTGTGGGTGTTTGATACTGATATGGATTATAAAAATGAAAGAATAGTACACTTTTTCTTTCCCACCAGTATTATAAAATTCTTTATTTATTGAGGCAAGTTTTCTATTTTTTAGAAGTGAGTAAAGTATTTTCTAAAGGGGCATTTACTTCCCTCTCTAAGAAATGGAGACGATCCAAAATTATCATATTGGTGTATTAGAAGAGCCAGTATCACCAAGTTCTTAATTCTTTCCAAGTTGCTCTCCAGCTGCAGCATAATGCCAGATAATAAATTTAGAAATTGGCATACTAATCTGATTATTTATTTGGAAGTACAGTGCCTAACTGTTTATATTCCCTGATACTTGAAGCCAGGTGTGGTAGTGCACACCTGTAATCACAGTCCTTCAGAGGTAAAGTCAGGAAAGCCAGGAGTTCAAGGCCAGCCTGGGCTCCCAGATTCCCTGTCTCTGGGAGAAATTTTAAAAGGTAGAGAAGAGAAAGMAAAAAAAAAAAAGAGGAAGAAGAAAATAGACAATTTTGAAGAAAAAATAACAAAGTTGGAATTTAGTTCAAATTTTACTATAAGACCATTGTAATCRGGAGAGTGTGGTATTTGTATACCTATACACATATAAATCATTGTGGAAGAAAAGATTCAGCTTAGATAWAGCTCTAATTTACATATTTTCTTCATTTGATTTTCTTTATAAGCAAGGTGCTAATGTAATTCATGAAGACAGTTCTTCAACAAATGTTGCTATAACAGCTTGATATTCATATAGAAAAACTAAGCCATTAACTTTTAGGTGGCACAAATCAAACATTTGAAGTGGATTACAAACAAAAATCTATTATTTTAAATAGCAAAGGAAAAAAATCCTTGTAATATAGGCATTAATTTCTTAGAACACTTGAAAGAAAGAAATGAAATGACTTGAAGTACATCAAAATTCAACATTAGTTTTCCTCCAAAGACACTGTTAAGAGAATAAAAGTGTCTGGGGGTATGTGCTGCCTAGCCCGTGTGAGACTTGGGTTCAGACCCCAGGATCACAGGCAAAGATGGATGCACAAAAGAAAATGAAAGGGCAAGGTACAGTCTTGGAGAAGACTTTGGAAACATCTGATAGAAAGTCTTCAAGGCAAGACTGTTAGAGTCAATAATAAAGCACAGGGACTAGGGAGATGATTCAACATTTAAGAGCACTAGATGCTCTTCCAGAGGACCCAAGTCTAATTCCAAATACCCATAACC
This sequence comes from Apodemus speciosus, assembly GCA_002335545.1. Taxonomy (NCBI): domain Eukaryota; kingdom Metazoa; phylum Chordata; class Mammalia; order Rodentia; family Muridae; genus Apodemus; species Apodemus speciosus. Next base: position 33,198 of record BDUI01012081.1, read on the forward strand.
ATCTCAGCTCTAGTCCAGTGTATCTGAAACCCTTTTCTGGAATCCTCAGACACCAGGCATACGTGTAATGTGCAGGCATACATGCAGGCAAAACGCCTATACACAAATAACAATAAYAACAACGACAACATACCACTCAGCGAGTCACAGAATCTAGATGTTGTGGCACTTGTAATTCCTGCCCTTCAGAGGCTAAGGGAAGAGGGTCAAGAGTCTGAGTGCCATGTSAGCATCAACATGATCTTGTCACAGAGAAAGGATGGAGGAAGTATGGGCTCAAGTCACTTTCTCAGAGGTGTTATATGCAAGGCCAGTAATCACATGCAAACATTCACAGCCACACACCAGGAAATGGCACATTCAAACTGATGGATCCAGCAGCACGGCCCCATCAGAATGCCCATTTCCCAACCTGCAATACACAAGTCTCAGCAAGGATAGYGATCAGCCAAAACTCTTACCTTACTGCTAAGATTTGTGGAATAATTTATTCTAATATTAAATTCAGCATGTTAGCAGATCTAATTCTGTCTAAATATCCAAAAGAAATAACAACAGGACTCAACAACAAAGGCTTATACATAATTACTAAAACCCGAGAGAGCCCAGATTCCAACCTCTTACTGGATATTCATGCACACATGCATCCTTCATGTGGATCTCATAATCCACGGGCTGAGAAAAGTATCTCTTTAAATTCTCATGAAGAAAAAGCTAATCCATACTGAAAGCATGGTCAGCAGTTACCCAAGTCAAAAGGTATATTTTAATTGAATAAATGAAGAAACTCTGTTTTAAACTTTTAGCACATGTATTCATTTTTGGCAGGTGTCTGTGCCCCGTGGCTGTGCAGCGGTGAGAGGAGAACTATGGGTACCTGGCTCTCTCCTCTTACCACACACAATCAACTTGAAGCAGCTGTTGCCCTAGCTTTACTAACCAGTATGTCACTAGTTAGCAGTTAGATGTATCTTGATCAATATCTACCAAGTTCCTGACTCTAAATTTTCTCTCTTCCACTCCTCAGTTAAGTTTTACCTACTTTGTTTTTGCTGTGTTTCTTCCAATCAGATTTCGGCTTTGCTGCTGCTCCTGAGGACCCAGGTTCAGTTCCCGAAACCCACATTGGGCAGCCCCTAACTACCTATAACTGTAGTTCCAGAGACTGTTTGCTCTAGCACTCTCTTTGGCCTCTCAGGCATCTGCACATGTGTGGCTGGTAGACAGAAACATATCCATACACAGATAAGAAAGAAAATAAATCTTTACAAGGTTTAAAGCAGATGAGACCTTAAGTGACCTCTGCTTTTCCTTTGCTGCTAATGAGGGATGGACGCACAGCGCTCAGAGTCATGGCGAGATCTATAGATGGTAGTCAGTGCTGTGGGGGAGACAGCAGGAAGTGAGAAAATGGAAGAAGCGGCTTAACTCTGGATACAGTAATTTAAAATGAAATTTTTGTTCAAAAAAACAGTTGCAGATCTTGATATCTGCCTGGAAGAGAGAGGACATCCTATAAAGATAGGAAGGGGTGGGCGGTCTGAGCTATTCATACATYTCTAGTTTTAATAGTGCTCATGACATGACTTTGATTTTATATCCTGATTTTAAGTCAGAATTCAATGTGGTCTCTGTTAGATTTCCAAAGTCCTTTATATCTGTTTTCTTTTCTCCGGTAATAAGACAAATAGCTTGCACCTATTGTGGTTGATCTGGCAGCCATGTATTGAATACTTCACACCTGCTAAACACTGTTCCATATATTGGAAATAARTAGAAATAAAGTCTAAAGCCAAAGTAGTTTTTAAGGATAATTTAGGATAACTACAGACAGGTGACTTATCGTTGACAATAATATAATGTTGGCAGATACGCTGGTACACCCCTTTAGTCCCAGCACTCAGGAGACAGAGGCAGGCAGATTTCTGTGAGTTCAAAGCCAGCCTGGTCTCTGCAGTGAGTTCCAGGACATCCAGAGCTACCTAGTGAGACCATATCTCAAAAAAGGCATCAGCAGCATCATATTAATAGTAATATGTCATTATGAGAAAATTTCTTCCTCATTAGTACTAAGTTCTAAGAATATATCATGCCTTGATATATTCTTATGAATTGTCTTTACCAAACTTTTGAGGTCTAGGGGAGTTTGCATTCTAAATAGGAAGCAAGCATGGGCACATGAGAAGCAAAGCCAGCAAGGAGCTTCTATCGCATTGATTACCCTGGAACCGGGCAGGGAATGATTATTGCGCGTTGGGTTCCTTGTGAAAAAAGAAGAATGTTTTTTCATTTTAGAGTTTGAATAGGTGGAAAATAGAAGGAAGCTGTTTGGGGGCAGGTACAGGAGGGGACCATTGAAAGAGGTAGGATTAACTATCCAGGTGTATTTCAAGAACATGAATAAACAGACTTGACTGAGTGAAAGGTTTGTATTTGTAGCTCGTAAAAGATAACGCAGAGTCCTATACAACAGGATGTGGGCTGTATATAATAGTGATGTGTTTGTATAATCCTACAGTTGCCGTCAATTATTATGTAAAGAGGTTATCACAATATATCAGTTTCAATTGTTTCATTATTCTGAATATGTCTGTACACCAATGAGGATGTTCTATAGATTCTGAGGCCAGAGTCCTACTCAGTCTTAGGTTAAAATGATGTTTTGTTTTTCAGTTACTTACACGCCAAGTCAATCATCCACAGAGACCTCAAGAGTAATAGTATCCTTCCTGAAASTGGTCTACGAAGTCTGAACCACCCTGACTTTTCCCTCTACATTTGTCTTCATGTTATGTAAAACTAGTTTCGTGCTGAGTTTCATGTGCTATAAAGAAAATGAACCAATTTGCATGAGAGTGTAATAGAGCAGGGTACGGCCTGATCGGGTTTCTGCATGGCGGGGCCCTGTAGGGAAGCCTGGGAAATATCATAGCAGGGCTTTTTGTCTTGCTTGCTTATATTTTATGTGCCCTATAAAGTRGATATTTTGTGGCAACTGCTTTAGTTATCTAATCTGGCTCAGTAGTAGATGAGATTTGAAACTGAAGGTTCAAAATTATTTAACAGTGACATGAAGAAAAAAAATGTTTTTCTTTTTGTCTCTCAGTCCACATAGCTCCTTTCTGATATCATCGTATTCTAATAAAGAGCCTGCGCAGCTTTCCCAGCAGAGTTAAAGTATATCTGGGCCAGATCAAATTAGAAAGTTCCCAGAACTCCCA
>BDUI01012088.1:17308-28300 GCA_002335545.1 Apodemus speciosus
CATAGACCAGAAAATGGCACTGGATTCCCCTGGATCTGGAGTTATAGATGGTTGGAAGCTGTCTGATATGGGTGCTGGAAACCAAACTTAGGTCCTCTGCAAGAGCAGCAAGTATTCTTCACTGCTGAGCCGACTCTCCAGTTCTACCACCATACTTATTTTAAAGCAGGGTCTCATGTAGCTCTGGTTGGTTCACAACTTCACCTTGAACTCTGGATCCCCTTGCTTCTGCCCCTACTGCTGCAATTGCAGGCAAGTTTTGAAACATAATCTTATCTTCTGCTTGGCTAAAACGATAGAAGGACACTCATGCTTCCCAAGACCTTGAAAGGCAGTAGCCACAAACCAGGAAATTAAGAAGGTTGGGTTTGGCTGGTAGAGTTGGCCCATTAGTGGCCAGAGGTGACCAGAGGAACACTAGGGAAGGTTAAGGACAAACGTCTCCCTTATTGGAGATAGGTCTTATTCATTTGTCCCAGGGAGACAGGCCCGCTCTGTATATCAGAAGACTCCTGCAGCTTGTGTGTGAACTTGGCAGGAAGCAGAGTCTCCTAATGTAGTCACAGACACAGGTGTGAGGGAAAGTGGTTAGTTCAATGTCATCTTTAGAAAACCAAGAGTTTCCAGAGAAGTAAACATCAGACATCCACAATCMCAAGATTCTTTTTCCTTCCTTCCCAGGCAGCATGGTGTGGTTGTATTAGGAAAGTGTACCTTTTACCTGATTTGTTTTTTTAAAAAAAGGAAAAGATGGCCACTTACATTCTAATGCTGAGGGCATTGCTTCCCTACCCAGGTCAAGAACATGATGACCCAAAGGCAGGTCCATGTCACGCCACCATGGCCCTGACTTGCCGACCAGGAGAGGCCGTGGGTTGGTCTCTCCACTTCTCTTTCTGTCTTTGGGACTACTCTCCCTATGAATCACTCAGACAGATGGGTAGGAAAGGTGCAGAAGGACATTGGCCGGGGCGGAAGGGGGGTGAGGAAAGCAGTGGGTAAGGAAGGAAGAGAGGTTTCCTTTTGGCAGTGTTTTGTTTTGAAGCAGGGTCTTGTATGGCCCAGGCTGGCCTCAAATCCATTATATAGCAAAGGGTGACCTTACACTTTGGATCCTTCTGCATCCACCTCCCAAGTGTTGGGATTACAGCATGCCCTCCACATCCAGTTCAGGCGGGGCTGAGGATCAAACCCAGGTTTTATGCATGCTGGACAGGCACTCTRCCAACTGAGCTACATCCCTGTCCCTAGAAATGTCCTTTCATTGGGTTGGTATGACAGAGAAGAGACAGTTCCTGGTGCCTAGGCTAGCATAGAAAATGGATTTGTGGTTTCTGGAGACAGTAGTCTGGTGTTCAATTGATTTTGTAAGAACTGGAAAATGAGAGCAGAGGGCAGAAAAAGGAACTGAAAGGGGGGAAGAAACAGGTGTGGAATCTGTGGAGTCTGGAGTCACAGGTCATCTGCCAAGACTGTCAATTCTAATGGGTGTTCCTGAGTGGGTGAAATYCAGAATGTTCTCTCCTGCATGTTTTRCAAACAGTGTGACTGGCATGTAGAAGAAGCAAGTCCAGGCTAGACTGAATGAGTTAGGAAGACAGAAAAGAGGGAGGAGTGTACTTGTGGTGAGGAGAGAACTGGAAGGCAGGAGAGAGACCAGGAATAACGGAGACCGGGTGTTGCTCTTTGTCTAAAGCAGCYTTTCCGCAGCTGTTGGGGAGCARGGGTGGGATTTATGCCCAGGTGAACATGAGCCTAAGAATCTCTTCTGTTCCCATTCCATTACCTTCACAGGCAGATACTCCACAGGGAACCACAAAAAGGCACCTCCCCACACACAGAGACTTGCACACACCCCAACATGAGCACCCTGAACTATCTTTTGCAAGGTATAAACTCTGTCCTCAGAATTACCCTGGAGGAGGCATGACAATTGGAGGAGAGGGGGTTGGGGTCATAGAATCTAAAAAAAAAAAAAAAAAAAAAAAACAACAACAACAACAAAAAACTTCCTCGGGACATAAATAGCCTTGGCCCCGTTGTGGCTTGGTCATGTTAGTCAAACTTCATGTTTTGGGGAGAAGGACAGGTTAAGGATGGGTTGATCACAGATAACTACCAAGCTCTGGAAGAGTGTTTTTAAGAAGATTCAGCTTCTGTTTCAGACTTCTAGCCTATTCACATTGTTGGGGGGGGGTTACTGTTCTAGTGGCTTGTGTCCCCGGCTCTACTCCAGCATACATCATATTATCTAGAGCTGGGAAGACATAGTTTATGTTTGGAGCTTCCTAGAACCTTCCAAGGGCTTGGCCGGGTGGGAAACTGAGGTTCAAAATGAGAAAGGGACTTTTTATTGCCCATGCCATTTGGTGGCCTGTTCTCATGGCTCCAGAATCCAGACTTAGGGTCTAAAGTGTCCTCCTAGAGCCTYATCTACTTTCCCAAGGGTGCTTCTGATCAGCAGAGGCTCTTKGAAAAGGGGCAGCATTCTCARAATAAGGTCCATTCTGCCTTACRACATGAAGCCCTTTCTCAATTCCAACCTGCAGCCCTGGGATAGCATTCTAACTTAGTCTGTTGTRCTGACCTGGGTGTTATGTCTGAGAAACAAAGGAGAATAGGTCATCCACACATCTCAGAGCAGGACATAGGGTTGKCCAGGGGTTTTAGGGTCTCTGGGCAGGTGATTCCACAATATACCCAGAGTTTCATTGACTTGCAATAATTAGCTGCCCACCCACACCCACCTCCCRTCTCATCTCACCCTCCAGCCTGCTGGGCACATGCTTTCACAAGTAGAGGACACTCTCAATTATCCAGAAGAATGAAAAGGAGTCTGGGAAATGGAAAAATAAATTAAGAAATCAAAACAACACTGGATCCATAAGCAATCTGAAGCCGCTTGCTTGTCGCTACATTTGTGAATAGAAAGGCAGTTGTTCACCTTTCCAAACACTCAGGGCTCAGTCTGACATGTGAGCGAGTCCCATTCCCTGAGCACACCCCGCTGGGTGGTGGGGACAGGCCTGGGAAGGTGACATGGGGAAGGGGGGTGTAGCTGGGCAGAAGGACATGAGGCTGTTGACAGGGAGACAAGACTGTCCCTGGATGTAAACATCACCATGGAAACTCCACAAACACTTGCCAGTGCTGACTCTGACTCCTTCCTCTCCCACTTTGAGGGTGGGAGGGAGGGTACTCCTTCCCTGGCTACACAGTACTTTCCATTACCCACTCCGAGCTGCCAAATGTTCCCCTGGCTCCCACCAGGTCACTCTCCTCGAAGGGCAAGAGCATGCCATTGACAGACAGGCTGCGCTTCGTCCAGATGTTTGAGACCCTCCTAGGGGGACTGTAGCCACCAGGAGCAGCTGCAGCTGCAGCTGCAAAATCCCCCATGTCAAARGAGTGGCTTCGTTTGGCCTTGCCCTCCAGGGGCAAAGGGAGAAGGCTCCTGGCACGGGTGGCCGGGGGCCCCAGCAGTGGCTCTCTGTCTGAGTGGTGGCCCCTGGCTGATGTCCCTGCCCCTCTGCCTGCAGGAGTCCTGGAGTCTAGAAGTTCTTCTTTCCTTTGACTCTTGAGGTCCAGGGAGGCAAAGGCTCCCATCAAGCGATCAAGACTGGGCTTAGGGCGAGGAGCTGGGGGTGGGAGCCTCCATGGACCCCGGCCCAGCCCTGCAGCTTCCCCACTGCCCAGGGAGCTGGAGGAAGAAGAGTCACAGGCCCTGGCCAGGCTGGCACTGAAGTCCATCAACTCATTCCGCACCACAACCTTGGGTGGTGCTTGAGGAAGCTGGCCAACAGATATTCCACCCAGAGGTGGAGGCTGAGCTCCATTGGTCTGCGAGTACACATTGCTGACAGTGGCAGCTGCCATTTTGCCTGGAGTGTCGTGGTTGCAGACCTTGTAGCGCACCATGAGGATTACGATGAAGACCAGAAGTGTGGCCACAATGATTCCTCCGATGACCAGAATCATAGTGCCCCCCAGGATCTGACTGTGCATAGACTGGCATTGTGGGTAGTCGGCCTTGGTGAAGAACTGGGCACAGCCCACAATGTTGGTGGCCGTGAGCGTCGTGGCTGTGTCGTCCCACATAGCCAGTACGCACAAGTCGTAGCCCGTTCCAGACACCAGGTTGTTGACCACGAAGGCTTTGTTAGAGGCTGGGATCATCCTGGGGAGAGAGGCAGACATAGAGAATAAGGGAGGGTAGGATGTTGGGGAGAAGCCCCAGGTAGATATCGAGTAATAGAGACATGTGCAGGCCTGCTGCGAGGATGGCAGAGACTGAAAAAGAGAGACAAACAGTGAAGAGAGGTAGGAGAGAGGAAAGGAGAAAGGAGAGCAAAGAGGAGGGAAGGGGGGGTCAAGAATTATGAGTGTAGCATAGAAAACAGTGAAGCAAAGATAGACATGTGATCTGACAGATCCAGCAGACTGGGGTGAAAGAAAAGACCAGAGAGAAATATTCTGGGATGGCATGTCAGAGACAGGAGGAAGATAGAGAGCACCTTATCCAGGTTAAGAAAGTGCCCAAAAGATCCAGAAATTAGGGCAATGAATGCAAAGATAGGGGAGGGATGTAAAATGGTGATTGAGAGTATGGATGGTAGGGGGTACTCTAGACATAGAGTGGAGGCAGAGGCAGTGGTGGTGGAGGGGTGGGGTGGGCCATAGAAGGGAGCAAAGGCACTTGGGAAGGACAGAGAGGTTAGAGGCAGGAAGACTCAGGAATGAGATGGGTGGCTGCCCTTCCCCCACATCTGTGGTTAACATCCCTCTACCTATTCCTTAACACCAGAGGACATCAGAGATCCTGGAGAGCCCTCTGGGCCTTTGCTGTGAGAATCAGAGGCTAGGGGCTACCCTGAGCCTGCGTTTAGCACTTCTCACCTACAAGGATCCTCCTGCTAAGGAGGGAGCAGTTTCTGTTTCCAGGTTTTCAGCTGTCAATACAAAAAAGCATAAAGTAGAAAGGGAACATGCTGCTCAGAGGGGGAGATAGTGGCCTACTGAAGCCTGGGAAGCCACCCTGACACCCAAGGGGACAAGCACTCTGACCCTGCATTCAAATCATCTCACATCCAGCTAGGAATCTGGCTCATCCTTGAGACCTGTAGCAGAGTTCCTGGGCTAAAACATCCTTGCCTGGCCTTTCCTCCTCAAAGGAAGGATTGGTAGGTAGCAATGACCCCACATGGGAGCTTGTCTGTGGTAGCCTGAGAGCTCCTTAATGAACCTTTCAGAAGCCTGGAAACAAGCTCTAAGACCTTTGACAGATTTGTGGCTTCTGCTGTGCCCAGAGATGAATTCTGGGCTGCCCCATAGGCAATCCYGTAGAAAGGTCAACCTAAGCATAAGAGTACCCACTCCARCTTTCCTATCCCCTTTTCCACCTCTAAAGCCTTTCCACTCCCTGGTCCCTTGTGAACAAAATGTCTCCTTAACCGCCCCCAGCTCCTCAAGCTTAGAGCCAAGCAACAGAATCAAGATATCAAATATGAAATACCAATGCCTGAAGATTTCCACATTGGAACCTRTAGGGAGGATGGAGCTGACAGTTATTGACAACCCATAAGAGTACATACCTAGGGACTGCCATCCTCACCCTTGATGGCCAATGAAGCCCCACAGATCAGCACCTTAGGTCTGTCTGGGACTTTGCAGCCTTCTATTTATCCAGACACCATGACCATCTAAAGAGACAATAACTGTACTCTTAATTTGCCGAGTAGAGAGAAATGGTTAAGGTTCAGAGAAGGTAGATGGTTTGCCAAAGGTTACATAAACAGGACTGTCACTCACTCATTGACATATATAGGAATATGTTTTCTCCTTTTAGTGAAAAAAATTCTTTAGGGGATAGGGGGATGGTAAGATGGCTCAGTGGGTAAAAGAGTTTGCTTCACAACCCTGGAATCTTCATAATGGAAAATCAACTTTATGAAGTTTGCTTCCTACTTTCATACATGTGTCATTGCATATGTGCAGGCACACACACACACACACACACACACACACACACACACTAATGAACTAGTGATTTTAAAAGAAATTCTTTTTATTATATTTTACTTATGTATTTTCTGTGTGGAGAAGGTGTTGCATGCATGCCATGAAGCACATGTGGAGGCCAAAGTCTGTTCTCCTTCTRCCATGTTGGACCCAGAAATTGAACTTAGGTTGTCAGGCTTTAGGGCAACTATCTTTACCCACCAAACCATCTTTCCAGGCTATAAATAACGTTTTATGGGTTTTTTTTTTTTTTTTGCTTGCTGTTGTTTTGTTTTATTTTGTTTTGTTTTGTTTTGTTTTGTTTTAAGTCCTCAATGGCCTCAAGCTGATTAGCAGCTGATTTCTCAGTAGCACTGCTCAGAATTCTCTGGTTTATAGCCACCTAAAGATCCTAAAACTATTGGGTTCTCTCCTTGGAAGGATCCAAGAATGGATCATGGTGTGACTAGGACTGCAGGACTGCAGAAGACACAGAGGYCCACCAGCTCCTTCTTCTGGGGTCCAAGGGTGCCAATCAGAACAGATGCTAATTAATCCCAGTAAGAACAGAGCCCACTGGTAACTGTAAGCAAGGCAGCCTGACATACTCCTTGTGTGTCCTCTAAGTTCTTCGGGGCTGGCTGGATGATCTTCACTTTGCAGTTGGGGTGGCAGAGCCAGACCCAGGTCAGGTAGTGCAACTATGGGCTGTGGTGAGTCAAGCCCTGAATTGTCACATTGGCTTGTGGGCAGTACAAAAGTAGACCCCTGAGAGGGGGAATCRTGTCCCTGTGCCTGCRACACTTGCTATAAAGTACAACATTCCACAATTAATGTGTCTAAACTCAGTAGCTCAGGGACATGGGATCATGAGCCTAGAAGTAASTTTGAGGTTAGCTGTGCTTTCTTGGGGAACAGAAATGCCTATGCTGTCAGTACAAACAACTGTAGTGGCAGAGGGTGGGAATAGGATTGACTCAATAGTAAGGAGAGCTTGCTGCTCTTATAGAGGACCTGCATTCYGTTTCCAGCACTCATATCAAATAGCTTATAACAGCCTGCAACTTCTGCTCCAGGGAATCTGACACCTAGAATGTGTGTACACACACAGATATGCTCTCTCTCTCTCTCTCTCTCTCTCTCTCTCTCTCTCTCTCTCTCTCTCTNTGTGTGTGTGTGTGTGTGTGTGTTACCTGCAAACGTCTACATCTATGTAGATGGATGGGATATACATGGTCATGGAAGGGCACGTGAAGGTCAGAGAATGACATTGGTGGCTTGCTGTCTCATTCTCCACTATATTCCTTTGAAACGGGTTCTCTCACTGATTCTGKAACTTGGTGCTTTTCTGTTGAGCTGGAGGGCATGTGAATTCTACTAATCCTCCTGTCTCCCAGCAATCTTATCAACTGAGCCATCTCTGCATTCTGGCAGTAGTCCTTCTCAAACAGTTAGCAAGATGTATAGAATTCCTGCTAGAGGGGACAGGAGTAGGRCTCTGGTCCCTATATCATAAGAAATTAGARATTCTCTGAGACATCAGACAGGCCAGCTAACACAGGTAACCATGCACTGGGATGGACTKGGGAAAGAAGGTCATCTTGGAAGTTGCCTGTGTCATTCAAAGAAAAGAAAATTAACCATTGTGAAGATCAATATATGTTAAGAATCATTGTGAGGTGCCCCGGGAAGCTCAGGTAGACAGATTACAGAGAAGGTAAAAAAAAAAAAAGGCAGACAGGGTGTGTTCTCCCTCTGCTCTCCAGATGGGCAGTATGAATGGAGAGACTGAGGGAGTGGGAGGCTGGTCAGTGGGATGAGTGGCTAAGGCCTGGGTGGGCAAAGGGAATGCCATGGCAATGGTTGGAGCTTCCCTACTCTCATCAGGGAATCACCTTGTGGCTGTGAGATCCACTACTGTTTCCAAGGTCAGGTCCTGAGATCCTACCTCAAGTCCAAATGTGACCAGTGTGAGACAGAGGAGAAGGATACTGATTCCGATTGGCCAGCAGCACATTGGTTGGTGTTTTGMGGAACTACATCAGTAATCTCACTCAAAACAGAAGCAAAATCAAGGAAAAGCCTATAATCTAGCTCTACCTCTCCTGGGAATAAATCAGAAGAGAGTTGTCAGATATCACATATATTGAAGACAGGGACAAGGTCATCCTTATCAGATGATCTACCAGGGCAATGGTGGGGACTCAGAAATATAGCATTAATAGTTAATAGTGATCAACTTGATAGGATATAGCATCACCTAGGCAATAGGTCTCTGAGTTTGTCTGTGAGCTATGTMCAAGAAGGTTAACTGAGGAAGAAAGACACAGTATAAGTGTGGGTGGCACTTACTGGGTCCTGAACTAAGTGAAAAGGAGCAAGTTAGGTGGAGCCCAGCTCACATCTTCCTGCTTCCTGATTAGATGCAATGTGACTAGCTACCTCCTGTTCCTGTGACCACATATTCACCTTCATGACGGACTGTACCCCCTTAAACCATGAGCTGACAAAAGTCTTGCTTTCTTAAGGTATTTTTGCTGTGTATTTTGTTCCAGTAACAAGTGAGTTAACTAACACATGAGGCAAAGGCTAACTCCCCTCTCTGGTTTAGGGGAAAACACACTATTTCCTTCAGTTAGAAGTTGCCAGGAATGAACCCCAAGAGCTTCTCTGTAGAAGCCATCTGACATGGAAATAGTCATCCCTAAGGCAGCAGGAGCTGACACTCTACAGTGTAAAGCACACATAGATATTTGTTTTTAAACTATGAAGGGGCATCATCCCAGATGATGGGAGAACAGCTGGGCTGGATCTGATTCTGTTACAGACTTAGGAAGCTCAGGTGCTTATCACTGGGAAGCTGTTTTGTCACAACAGACTCTTGCCTCTGCCAGTGCATGGCATGGAACATCTAGGTGTAGGAATCTAGGTGTGATATTTTCTGCACATTCAGGTTTTGACTGCTGCCTCCCTACCAGGAGGGTACTTTTGAGTCAGCCAGTATGTGTCTCTAGAAGCAGAAGCTTGAAGAATTCTCAAGGGTTACAGGAGGAAGGCAGAGAAGGCCACCCAGACCTACAGATACCCTGAGACCTGGACTGAAGGCACATAGAAATGGGTCATATTTTGGAAAACTCCATATCCCAGACTCTAGGGCCAGTTCTTCTCTACATTAAAAACATGAGCCTGGCATCTTGACCTTTTCTCTTACTTAACTAAAAATAACACCCTCTAGAAAAAAAAGTGTGTCTCTTGGAATTTCAATAGTTATATTTGGGAAATAAAAAACATTTCCTGTGGGGGAATACAAGAATGTTTTGATATCAGGACTATGAAAAAGTGGATTTAGTTTTTTGCCAAAATGCTTGGCAATCAAGTGGGATCATACAGTCTCTATCAAAGATGGCTGACCAAAAGTTATCCCTCTACCAGGAAGGTAGATTTTGAAATAAGGAGCTTCCTGAGAACAAAGGCTTAGGATGAAAAAGAAAGAGAAGATGGGTTGTGGCCAAATGGTTGTGACCATGTATGTTGGAGTGAAGATTTTTATATTCAGGGAAACAAGTTATAGGCAGAAGGGACCAGATGAGGCTGACTAGCCAAGGGACTCCATGGAATTTCCTCAAAGGGGAGAAGCAGGTGACCACAAGATGAGCTTGGCAGTATAGTCTGGTTTATAGATATCTTCTGACACAGGGGAAGAATACCCAGAAAGCCCAAAGCGACGTCAGTGAGAACCTTTAACTATGGGTTTGAGCCCAGAGTCAATGCTCCAGAGTCTGCAGAACCAAGACTGAATCACAAGCTCAGGCTGTATGGTCATGCTTCTCGTGTGACCTTGGCCAAGTTCCCTAAGTCTATTAAGCATTGAGTGCTTCATTGTACCAATACCTACCGTGAGAGAACATAGAGGTGATGTCGTAAAAAATTCCAGTGACACATGAGGCACACTGTACCTGGAAACTGTAGGAACCCACAGGAATTCAACAAACATTTCTTTCACTTCCCAGAAACTCCCCCACCCAAGGTCCTTCTATGTTTATTTAGAGTTTATTGGACAGTCACACTGTCCAATGTGATGGTCTGAACTAGCCCCAAGTGGGACTCCATGCCTTTAGAGGTAGTCAGTCCAAATTGAGATCACAAGTGCAATCTACAAGAACATTCAAAATCATACCCTTCTGTTGGGTAGCCATGCAATGTATGAAGTCCGGYTCAGTGGCTCTGTGCTAAACACTCACTGGTTTTTTACTTTGTATTTGGTTACCCAGCAAGACAGTGAACAAAATGTGTATGTATGTGTATCTGTGTTAGTGTTTGCCATGAGTGTGTGAGTGCCTACATAGACCAGAAAATGGCACTGGATTCCCCTGGATCTGGAGTTATAGATGGTTGGAAGCTGTCTGATATGGGTGCTGGAAACCAAACTTAGGTCCTCTGCAAGAGCAGCAAGTATTCTTCACTGCTGAGCCGACTCTCCAGTTCTACCACCATACTTATTTTAAAGCAGGGTCTCATGTAGCTCTGGTTGGTTCACAACTTCACCTTGAACTCTGGATCCCCTTGCTTCTGCCCCTACTGCTGCAATTGCAGGCAAGTTTTGAAACATAATCTTATCTTCTGCTTGGCTAAAACGATAGAAGGACACTCATGCTTCCCAAGACCTTGAAAGGCAGTAGCCACAAACCAGGAAATTAAGAAGGTTGGGTTTGGCTGGTAGAGTTGGCCCATTAGTGGCCAGAGGTGACCAGAGGAACACTAGGGAAGGTTAAGGACAAACGTCTCCCTTATTGGAGATAGGTCTTATTCATTTGTCCCAGGGAGACAGGCCCGCTCTGTATATCAGAAGACTCCTGCAGCTTGTGTGTGAACTTGGCAGGAAGCAGAGTCTCCTAATGTAGTCACAGACACAGGTGTGAGGGAAAGTGGTTAGTTCAATGTCATCTTTAGAAAACCAAGAGTTTCCAGAGAAGTAAACATCAGACATCCACAATC
>BDUI01012088.1:46325-57826 GCA_002335545.1 Apodemus speciosus
TGAATGGTGCTCCTGAGGAAGGACATCTGAAGTTGACTTCTGCCTTCCACATGCACACATCATGAATGCATGCACATTTGCGCACACATATGCTCTCATACATATAAAACAAAATAAATACACACACATATCCCAAAGAATACACACTGTAAAACAGACAGCCATGATAAACATTATCTGAAGATCAAGTTCAAATCCTATGCCATGGTCTGCTGCATAAGCTGTCTTCATGGGGCATTCTTTTGGGATGGATGGACTGATGGATGGATGGATGTGTGTGTGCTAACACAGCTTTCTGCCCTCAAGAAGCACTGGGGAAAGTGCTTCTTTCCCCAGTATTCATGTGAATACTCTCAGATATGAACTGTTGTTTTACAATGAGGCTACTCAGCATGGATGAGGGTGGGGCACTGACTGAAGATGCTGTAGGGATTACTAGGCTYCTGTGGCATCCTGCACTCTGCCTCACCCTGTGAACAGATGTCTTTCCTGCTTGTAGRCAAGAGAAATCCACRCAAAATGTGTCCCTGTTATGTTTCTACTGATCTTCCCAGACACCCCTTCCTCTAATAAACAGAGACAGAGCAAGGCTGTAGAGAAAAAAGGAATTTTGCAGGAGATATCTATGTCCCACCTTGGGGTAGAGGGGTGGTCAAGGAGAGATTATGGGAAGAGACTACCCACCAAATATCCCTTGTTCAKACMCAGGCAATAAGCCTCTGATACATTGACTCCTGTGTGAGTTGGGGCAAATCACCTTCACACTCTGTGCTTCAGCCATGTCTGATGTTCTAGAATGCTGCAAGTATATTGCCAGAATGAGCTGGTTAGCAGAGTATTGCTGCCAGAGACCTATGCCAGTAGGTTCCCAACTACAAATATACACAAGGTTTAGCACACAAGATCCCTGGGCTCTGGGCTCAAATCCTCTACAACTCACTGGCTGTGTGCTTGTTACTTCATTTCTCGGACCTTTGGTCTTCCTGTTTGTAAATAGATTACAGCCTTGTTTACAATTATATGTGGATGATATGTGAGTATGTGTACACTGGCCCATGTGTGTGTGGTGGGGGGCATGTATTCGCTCATTGGCCATAGGAATCACTAGGCAAGAGAAAGCAACTGAGGCTGTTGTCATCCATGAATCTATACTAAGGAGTGAGCTTTTGGAACCATGTCCTTAAGGGGAGCTGTCCAGGGTGATTAGGCCCATAACTTATCTACCCATTTACTTTACCCTGTCCTTCACCACTTCTGCTCCTTCCTGACCTCTTAGATGTACTCACAGGCAGGTTGACCAGTTGTACAAAAATYAGTATKGAGTGGAGATATAGAGGTCYCTGGGGCTCACTGGCCAGTTGGTCTAGACAATTGGAGAGCTCCAGGTTTAATGAGAGGCTGTCTCAAAAATCAAGGTGGAGAATAGAGGAAGCTGACAATGTCAAACTCTGGGTAGGGCCATGTCTCTGTGAGGTGGATGGAGCTGATGGTGTTAGCTCCTAGGGCTCTTTACAGCTCAAAGATTTTCAACACAACTGAAGCCCAGAGACAGTTTTATTTGGAGTCCCCAGAGGCCAATGCCTTCTTTCCCTCCCCTTCTGCCCACAGGATACCCACCACAGGCTGGAAGAAGAGCAGTCGCTCCTGGCAGTGGGTGATTTACTGATGTCTTTATCCACACTCTGATATTTCACATCTCCCAGGGCTTTGCTGGAGTAAATATGACCTTTTATCCTTCGCTTTGTTTAAGACTCAAGGTCAACAGCCCAACTGTGATCTACCAGTTACTTTGTCTGCCAGACATCCTTGCGTCAGAAGCTCACACCAGAGATTCACGGCTTCACTCTCAGTCCTTCTTGCCTGCCTGGCTGGTGGTGCTAGGGTAGAAAAGCTATGACCATGTGGCTCTGGGAAAAAGATGGCTCTTGGAGGGCTGAAGCCAGGCCATTACTCTTTGCTGTCTGCCCGGAGTCTGCCTGTTGTTAAGGTCAAGGCATGGCCTGGTTTTTTTCAGTCTGCTCAAAGGTGGTGATAGCAGCCAGTGTAGCCTTGACTCAAATAGTAATTGTAAATTAGAACCCCTGAGGGCTTGGCCATCAGTTCTGTCTGCATGGAGAAGACCTGCATCTACTTGACTGGGATGGACTCTTCCAGGTCTTCTAAGCCACATCCTGTCCTCAATTCAAAGCTTTGCTCCTCAGATATCATTAGCGCTGCCTGGAAACTTCTTGCACTTGTGTAAGTGMGACTCATCTGAAGTACCCGCCCACTTTCTACTTATCTGTAGGTGGATGTCAGGAGAGTCAGCTGGGCTCATACATTCTCTGTTTTCCCACAGCATCTCCACTGGCAGTGGATGATAATTCTGGGGGTGTCAGCAAGGAAGAAGGTAGGGAACAGGGTAGTGCAAAAGYGAATGGAGTCACTAGCCTTGACTTAAACATGTCATCTGTAACCCCCACTCCCAGATCCACCTCACACATCAAATCCTCTCTTGTCATGGGAGAAATGTGGAGACACTCTTTGTAGAGTATGGAAGTCCAGAGTTCAATCTTTCTTAGGAGACCAGAGACTAAGAGATGAGCTTAGGGGTACATGCCAGATCCTTTTGTTACATCTGGGAGCTTATTCACTGCTGAGTGTTCTGGGAGATGTCCCTTTTCAGTGCGCGCGTGCACATGCATACACACACACACACACACACACACACACACACACACACACACACCAGATCTCTCTAGGTGAGACTTGTCCTTAGTCCTGGCTCCAAATTTATCTTCATATAAGGACCACCACAGCAATGTGGATAGTGGGAGTGAGGGGTGGGGTGACGGGCAAAGGAGAAGGATGGTGTGGATGAGCTTGGACTATCTCATTCTTACTCTGGTTAATTTTTCAAGCTTTGAAATTTGAAAACAGAAAGTCCCATTTTAAAGCCAGAAGAACCAAGTCCAAAATGGCTGTGCTGATCAAGGAGCTGGGTATAAACCAAGGACCTTCACCCACCCTAAGCTCTCTCAGGCTTTTGGCCATATATCCAGGAAATGCACTCTGCTTTCTGTACCTGCTAAGATGTCCACTGTGTCCTTCATAGCATCAGCTTCCTCTGCCATCCACTCCCCAAAGAAACCACCCCAGTCCCTCCCAGTTTTCTGCCCATTATAGGTAAAAAACAAACAAACAAACAAACAAACAAACAAACAAACACCTCTAACTGCAAAATTTCGGGTCCTTTGATCTGTGATTGTTTGGGATGGTGTCCTCTTACAGGTAAGGTGAGGAGAGCAGAGTCTAAGTGTCAGCCACAGCCTGCCACCCGGAAGCTTCCCCTGTCCTTGTCGGGAGGGAGAGAGAACCACTGACTCCCAGCCACACCCACATGGAGTTTTCCAAGCTTCTCCACTCAAACCTTCTTGGCAACAGTCAAAGTCGGGGGAGGAGATGAGCACAGGCTGGGCGCAGCCTTGGCTTCAGCTCAGCGAGCACGAGGTGGCATTTTGATGGGTGGTAAAAATATCTCCCAAGTGTTCAGGGCCAGCTGCCACCCTACCAGCATTGTAACTTCTCAGATCCTGTCCCCATGCCCAGAACCTGAAAAGCCCACTCTGTCCACATRTCCTAGGGGATAGAGCAGGTCACCAAGCCTTCGATCTCAGGCCACTCTTATACCTGTAATAGCTGCTTCTGTCATCATGGCCAGATAGCACAGAAAGCCTTTAAAGTGAAGGGTTGTCRGAAGTACTGTGGCCTGCCTAATGGGCTAATTAAACAGTATCATAAATAATGACTATCAGGGCTGCTGGGATGTGGTCCAGTGAGTAGAGCAGTTGCATAGTATACACGAGACCCTGGGGGTTCATCTCCAGCACGGCATAAAGCAGGTGTGGTGATACATGCCTGCAATCCCAGCATTTGGGAGGAAGAATCAGTAGAACCAGAATTTGAAGGTCATCCTTAGCTACACAGAGTTAGGTCCCAGCCTGAGCTACATGAGATCCTAAAAAAAACACTTGTAATTAGAGTGAGGAAAAAAAAGAGGAGAGAGAGTGGTGAGGCATGTTGGCAGAGGAGCTGGGTCAGCAATGCAGTGGGAGGCAGAGCTACACACTGAGAAGTGCGAGTGCCTGATCCCCACAAGGAGTCTTTCAGGGACCACAATAAAGTTCCCAGCAGAGCAAAACATAGCCCAGGCTCAGAAGACTCAACATGGCCCCGTCTGGAGACATCTGGTTTACCCCCACATCACATCCTAGTGATCTTTGAATATACACGGATGCTGAGGGACAAGAGGCTCTCTGGACATGGCAGGCCTATCATCCCTCTAGAAGTAGTCTACCCTAACTATATCCTCCCTGGTACTCAATAGCCACCCTGCTTCATCACAGCACACCTCCGCCCTGGTCTCCTCCTCCTTGTAAGATAAAACCCAAGCCTTGCTCTGGCCTCTGAGGTCCTTCCTGATGTAGTACTGCTCCACCMCCAACTTGCTCCTTGCCACTCTGCCCCAGATGCCCCTGAATCCTTGCTGCCTCTCTAACAAGACAGGCATATTCCTACCCAAGGGCATTTGTGCGCACTGACTCCTCCGCCCGGCTGTTTCCATCACTTCAGGTCTCTGGCCCCGTTCCACTCCACTGAGATGCCATCTCTGATTGCCCACATTAAACAATAGCCCGAGGCTGTATCTTTGCTTTGTTTTTCCTAGTGCACATTTAAAAAACAATTTTAGAGCTTAGCATGGTAGCACACATCTTTAATCTCAGCATTTGGGAGGCAGATGCAAGCAGATCTCTCAGTTCCAGGATAGCCAGGGCTACACAGAGAAACGCTATCTAGTGAAACCAAAATTTATATTAAATTAAATTAATTAATTAAAATAAATTAATAAAAATTTAAAGATTTATTACACACACTTGTGTGTGTGTGTGTGTGTGTGTGTGTGTGTGAGAGAGAGAGAGAGAGAGAGAGAGAGAGAGAGAGAGAGAGAGAGAGAGAGAGAGAGAGAGAGNAAAATTAAGGTTAAAATAATAAAACCAAGTACCATCATACCTTTTGAACAGTCACAACACAATATTCTTTGGGGTATTAACCCATTTTATTTCTTCTTGTATGTGGTATGTGCCCGTGTCGAGACTAATGTCTCCTATGTGAGCTRCTGTCTCTCTGACCTGAGGCAGAGTCGGCTAGGCTGACGGCTGGCCAGGCCCTAGGGTTACAGGGTGCTGCCCTTCTAGGCTTCTTCACACTGGCTCTGGGGTCTGAGCTTAGGCCCTTAGGCTTGACATGACAGTACTTTCTTTACCCACCAGGTCATCTCCTTGGCCCTGACTTATTTCTTCATATTAAATACAAAACTTCTCATCACACCTCACAGGTTATTTCCATTTAACATTTAAAGAATAACTTTACTTTTCATCAGGGGACATACATACACTTATAAACTATAGACACTCATACWCAGTATTTTTTCTCTTATATCTTCTTAGTAAGTGACCTCTCCATGCTTAGAAACAAACACAAGGAAAACACCCAGCATTTTCAGGCAGTTTGGCTGACAATACAATTATTTAATAATAGTGGAAATACCAGATGTAGTAATTATATTGTCAAATCATTTCTTTGTTTTAGTGGCTTTAATTGGCTACCTCTTGAAAGAAAAATTTAATATGCCGTTAAATTCTATGGTGTTTATGAGACTCAGAATTAATATTGGTAAAACTAAACAAACAAAAACAAAGCCACTAACCTTAATACAGGAAAAGCAACAGAAAACAAAGCTCCACGTTAAACCTCACACTCTCTTCTCTGTAAAGACTTTAAACACAGCTGTTTGGTAGACCCTTTTCCTATAACCAATGAAATCAACTTCATTTATGGGCTATTTTCAATTTTAATAGGTAAGGAGAAGCTCTCAATGCCACCAACTCAGAAAAATATACTGAAAACCCAACCATAACTTAACACAAAAATAAAATCTCAGCAATTTCCAAATCCCTTGTATTTTCCCTGTATATCTAGACTCCTAACATCTGTTTATGTTCCACAGTTCCTTGAGCTTTGTAACTAGGCTAAAAAAATTGAAACCTTTGGGTTTCATGTCTCCCTTTACACTTAAAATTACTGAGGAAAACAAACTTTTGTTTATCTGAACTATACCTACTGACTTTTACTGTAAAAAAAATAAAAACAAAAGAACATATAATTATGTACTCTATTAGCCTTTAGGCTGATGAACAAAATAAAACTCTTATGCATACCAATAAGAAAAATCAAGACAAAACCTATGTTAGTATTAACAGAGATTTGATTTGGTGGACCTCCATCGGGCACGACTCCCTACAATCTTGGTTAATATTTTACAAACAGGGCCCTTAATATTAAAAAGAACTAATGAATTTAAAACACAATTCATTTCAAAGAAAGAATGCTGTAATGACATTTAAAAAGGACTATCAAGGTATGAAGTTAAAATTACAGATTACTGACAGTCCTAAATCACTTCTTACTCAACGTTAACAAGATTTCTACCTAAATATACTTCGTATTTTACTTTTGGGAAATTTTTTTTCTTCTTTTAAGATACATTTTCCCGTAACAATTCAATAATCTAACAAAATTATCAAAAAATTCACAACTAGTAGAAAATTTATTCAAAGTACTAAATATTTTAACATAATTGTTAAAAAAAATACTCCAGGTTTTTACACCTAGGATTTTTAAGGGAGTAAATTTGATGTTAAAAGTTTAAATAAAGTTTTAGGTCATGAAATGTCATTAAAAGAATTATTTAAGTGAACCTAAAATAATTGTGAATTAAAAGGCAAATATAAATTGTTCTAGACTCAACAGACAGTTTAAAAGTCTAAATTGAATTTTAATAAATATTACCTTTTAATAAAAAGACTGCTCAAATTTTACCCAAGAACAGTTTGGGTTCAAAACAGAAGCAATTACCAAAATGTAAAATGTAAGCTTTCAGGCCCCCAGTAACGTTCATGTTTGTTTAAATGAAAATTCACAGTCCATTTGTTATCACTACTCTTGGCTAAGAGGCTACAGAGCAGGCTTGTCAGCTGATGTCACAGGCCTGACCTGTGCCGCAGGCCGCATGCCCCAAGGAAGCAGCGACCTGTAAGAGCTCTGGCAGCTCTGGCGGGCAGACAGCAGCTCCCCTTTCCAGTTCCTCCTCCCCTAGGCTGGTAACAGGAAGACTACCTTCACTTGGAAACCAGAGGCACAGCTCAAGCTTCTATCAGACTCGAAAGCCTCTGTGGACACACTTCAGCTCTTTTCCAAATATTCTTCTCTGAAAAATTAACTTTGTCATCACACAGAACTTTTCAGATTTTATGTAAGAACTTTTTAGATTTTATGTAAGTACTTGTGGCAATAAGAAAACCTACAAAATGTTTTACAATGCATTACCTGAACAATAAAAGCACAACTTCTACATAAATTCATAAATGTTAACTCAATTTTACAAGATAACTGTTCCTTTGTAAAACTTAAAACACATCACATGCAGAAGTTTTAAATTTTAGCAAGCAAGAGACACTAATTTTAATGACTGACAAACTCTTTAGCTAATTACATTAAAACATCTTCCATTACAATAACAAGCTACTTGAAACTTGAAACTAAGTACTGTTAAAGAAGTTTTTTTTTTTTTTGGCTTACAGGTGATCACATGTGGTAAGAGTCCCTTCAGGCCACCACTGGTGTTAAGGTAGAAGACAAAGAGGTAATGGGGGGAGGGGGGTGTCACGTGGGAAGACAAGTGGGAGTGGCCAGTCCTATCCCTTTTCAGAAACCTTTTCGCAAGAACCACTAAAACAATCCTTTCACAAAACATCATCCAAGCACCTCCCACTAGACACCACTTACAAGTCTCACCACCTAATGACACAGAAGGGCTGATCCAGTCTCTAAACATTCAATCTATTCCTAGCTATTTTTTTTGGGAAAAAAAAATATTTATTCTTAGTTGTTTTTTTTTTTTTTTAATATCTAAACTATTGTCAGTTTTGGTCCAAATTTTTTATAAGGACATGAAAAAAGTTCCTTCTAGGTCTCAAAATGTTCCTTTAAAAGGCATTATTTCCTAAGCTTGAATATTCTCATTACTTCTTATCTCATTATTTCTCAATCTATTACAGCAGATTCTAGAATTTTAGCTTGAAATCAAACACTTGTTCCATGAGGTGAAAGATCCTGCCTTGAAATTTTAAGTCTGTGCTCTGTAATGCTTACCTTCCCCCTCCCTGCTCTGACCGCTCTGACCTCTATTCAAGGAAATAATCACAAAGGTTGCTTACCTTACTTCCTCCCTTCCTGCTCTGAATAATCAATCACAAAGCCCTTCCTGCCCTGAATACCTTCCTTCCTCCTTTCCTGCCCTGAATACCTTCCTCCCCACCCTTCCTGCCCTGAATACCGCCGTACCCTTCCCCCATTTTTTGCCATTGCCCCATGACCTGAATACCCCGTACTTTTCCCCCTTTGCCATGTCTGTATAAAAATNCCTACCTGTTACATTTTGGCAAACAAATGGGAAGAAGTCATATGTGTGGACTTTTAAGAACAGGAGTGCATCTCCACCATGTTCCTTCTGTTCTGCACTAGACTGTATAGGGATTTACCTTGGCTGTCTAGAGGACAATAAGTCAAAAGCAAGTGTCTTTATTTGTGTGACATGCTGGAAGGTAGAAAGCTCAAGGTATTAAATAGTATTTGACTGTTCTACTGAAACAGTGAGGCTTCCCTGCCTCATAGAGTTCCCTGATATGATGAGGAAATCTGAAAAGTATGTCATTTGCCAATGACCAAAACAAGAATAAACATGGGTTTGTGTTAGTGGAGGTGACTAGTCTATGTCTGAAGGGTAGCCCTTGCCTGTTTTAAGTTATCAACAAACATCCCTTCTTTTATCTTCCTGGTTCCTTCAGTCTCATTTCCCCCCAGCTCCCCAGATCTAGCCATTTCAAGAAGCTTGTCTCCCTTCCCTCCATCAGAGACATACCACTGTTGCCTACTGAGCTCCAACACTCATTTAGTGAGATCCTGTTAACTACTTGCKTTACTTTCTGTTTTTGCATCCCTATTACCCATCTTCACAGCCCCACATACACAACCCATTCTGGATAGCCTCTACATCTTACTCCCATAATACACAAAATCCCATTAAACAAAGGCAGATAGCCTGTCATCAGCATCACGTAGGTCCATGAGTCTCAAAGTGGGTTGTTTCCTTCCCAGGTAGACAGGAGCTGGGATTGGCTCAGTGGAACACATATGCACACTCTCCAAGTTCTTACCCTATGACAGATACAAACATCTTGTATCAAACAGCATCTCTACTCTGTGCAGTGACAGTCATAGGTGGAGAAAGGTTGCCTCAAATAGATAGACTACTTTCTGAAGTCCTACCCAGTCAAAATAGACTTTCTGAAGTCCTACCCAGTCAAAAATGACTGGCCCAGTGTGACATTTGGCCCTCTGTATCTGCATTGCTACATTTCCAAATTCAATATATTAAGCCCTAGATTTATTTAAACAAAAATTTCTGAATATATGCATGTGTGTGGTGCCTATATTTGTCTCTGTGTGTACAATATGTGTGAACATGTTTGGGTGTGTGCATGGGTATCTTTCAGGTGCATGTGGAGGCCAGAGCCATATTTTTGGAGACATAGTTTCTTCATTGAACKTGGAGCTCAGTGATTGGCTGGAATAGCCTGGGTATCAAGAAAACTAAGGGGTCTCCTGTCTCTGTCCTGCTAGTRCTGGGGTCACACCCTCTCTGGTTTGCTCTGCTTTTTACATGGATTATGGAATCTAAACACAGGGATTCATGCTTGCAAGACAAACTCTTTGCCCATTGAGCCACTTTTGCAGATCCTGTATATTTTTTTCTAGTCAATATTCCTGAAACAAAGAGCTCTCCAATTATTTAGACAGTATTTATATTGTTTTCAGTATTGAAAGAGGTGTGTAGGAAGGAACTACAGGGTGCCAAGGCATTGTGTGTGTTACATACCTGTAAAGCACTTGAATGTGAATTTTGKTGTGTTAGAGAAGTGCCCCATAATCAGCTGTCTTCATACACCAAGGATTAACTACACAGTGTTATGCTGAACATCAGGGTAGAATTAGAGCATCTGCAGAATTAGAGCTTGCCAGGAAACACATTTTAGTATTAAAGCAGAATGTTTTATAACAAACCACAAAGAAAAAATAGACAAGTGGTGGTCCTGGTGGACACTTATTGATGTTTACTAATGTTGAAGCTATTCTGAATTTTTTGTACATGTTAATTTAATCCTTTAAGCAACCCTAGGTATAGGGGTGGGGAATTATCATCCATCCCTATTAACAGATGAAGAAATCAAAGCTTGTTGAAGGGAGGTGACTTGTCCAAAGCCTCACAAGAGTAAGTTTATGTTCACCCAAGATCTGAAATCTGGATTCAGTTATCAGAACAGATAACTTTTTAAAGCTGGATATGAGGCATTCTAGTCAGCTAGTATAGCCAAAATGACAAGTTCCAGATCATCCAGAGACCATTTTTCAGAAATTAAAAAAAGAGAGGCCAGAGAGATGCATGAATGTTAAGGATGCTTGTTGCTCTTACACAGGACCCAGGTTTGGTTCCCCAGCACCCTTGCTGGTTGATTGCAACCACCTGCAACTCCAGATCCCAGCTATCCAATGCCTTCTCCTAGATTCTATGGAGTGTCCAGCATACATGTGGCAGGCAGACATCCACATTCATACACAGAAATAAAAAAATAAGAAGATAGYTGAATGGTGCTCCTGAGGAAGGACATCTGAAGTTGACTTCTGCCTTCCACATGCACACATCATGAATGCATGCACATTTGCGCACACATATGCTCTCATACATATAAAACAAAATAAATACACACACATATCCCAAAGAATACACACTGTAAAACAGACAGCCATGATAAACATTATCTGAAGATCAAGTTCAAATCCTATGCCATGGTCTGCTGCATAAGCTGTCTTCATGGGGCATTCTTTTGGGATGGATGGACTGATGGATGGATGGATGTGTGTGTGCTAACACAGCTTTCTGCCCTCAAGAAGCACTGGGGAAAGTGCTTCTTTCCCCAGTATTCATGTGAATACTCTCAGATATGAACTGTTGTTTTACAATGAGGCTACTCAGCATGGATGAGGGTGGGGCACTGACTGAAGATGCTGTAGGGATTACTAGGCTYCTGTGGCATCCTGCACTCTGCCTCACCCTGTGAACAGATGTCTTTCCTGCTTGTAGRCAAGAGAAATCCACRCAAAATGTGTCCCTGTTATGTTTCTACTGATCTTCCCAGACACCCCTTCCTCTAATAAACAGAGACAGAGCAAGGCTGTAGAGAAAAAAGGAATTTTGCAGGAGATATCTATGTCCCACCTTGGGGTAGAGGGGTGGTCAAGGAGAGATTATGGGAAGAGACTACCCACCAAATATCCCTTGTTCA
>BDUI01012090.1:15057-52235 GCA_002335545.1 Apodemus speciosus
TATTTATTTATTTATTTGGTTTTTTGTTTGTTTGTTTTTGTTTTTGTTTTTCAAGACAGGGTTTCTCTGTATAGTCCTGGCTGTCCTGGAATTCACTCTGTAGACCAGTTATTTGGTTTTTTTGAGACAAGGTTTCCCTATGTAATAGCCCTTGCTAGCCTGGAGCTAGCTCTGTAGAACAGGCTGGCTTCAAAATCATAAAGATCTGCCTCTTCTGCCTCCTAAATGCCAGGACTAAAGGTGTGAACCACCAAGCCCAGCCTAAAATTGTTCTGTTGTTGTTCTTATTGCGTGTGTTCATTTGTGAGTGTGCATGCACATGTGCACACAGTTGTGAGCTGTGTGCTCTGTGTGCAAGTACATGCACAGATCAGTTTTCAGTAGTTGATTCTCCCTTGACACCATGGGCTCTAGGCAGAACTGTTCACTGCTGTTACACTCACCAGGTGGGGTGGCCTGTAATTGTCTAGAGCTTATGTTTATGATTTATAACAGCATAGTTACAGTCATAAAGTAGCAACAAAATAATTTGGTGGTTGGAGATCACCATCCTACGAGGAACTGTGTGGAAGGGCTGCTGCGTTAGAGAACCACGAGTCTAGAGTTTGTGTTCTCTCTGCCTCCCATATCACCACAGAAGCACCAGGGCTGCAGACAGCACGGTTTCATGCCTGGCTTTGCTGTGAGCTCTTAGGGTGTGGATTCAGGTTCCCAYGCTTACAAGTGCTTTTCCCCAGTCTCCAAAAGACTGTTTTCTTAGCGTTCCACAAACTAGACTAACTCAGCTTAGAAAGAGAGAGACAAAGGGCTAGAGAGATGCCTCATGGTTGAGAGTGCACTGGTCTCAGAGGATCTGAATTTATTTTCTCTGCAGAACCCACTTCAGGCAGTTTATACCCACGTATAACTCCACTCCAAGTGATCTGTATCACTTCTGTATTCTGTAAGCACCTGTTAGCATAAACACRTGTGTGGACACACATAAACATGCATAATTAAAGATAACCCTTTTTAGGAAATGGGAGATATGACAAGCATGGTGGCATACACTTGTAATTCTTGCTCCCAACAGGTGGAAACTTTTTGTAACTTGTGTTGTTTTGAATTTCAGGGTGCTGGTGTTGAACTATATCCTGGGAGCATAGCCATTTTGGAAGGGAACGAGATTCATCACTGTAATAACCTCAGAACCAGTGACAGTTCAAAAAGCACCTTAGGTGGTGTTAACATGAAGGTATTGTCTTAGTACTTTTTGTTTTGAGATAGGGTCTCACTGTACCCTGGCTGACCTGAAACTCTGTGTAGGCCAGATTGGCCTCAAACCCACTAAGATCTACCTGCCTCTCCTTCCCAAGTACTGGGGTTAAAGGTGTGTACCATGAATGACTTATCTTAGTTCCTATTGGGGAGATGTTCTGCGAGATTTAGGTAGGGCAGGTCTTAGTTTTTTTTTTTTGTTTGTTTGTTTGTTTTTTCCTTTTGCTGCAATAAAATACTATGACCAAAGCCACGAGAGAGAAAGAGTTTATTTAGCTCACAGTTGAAGGATATAATTCATCATAGCAGGGTCAAAGCAACAGGAGCCTGAGGCGGCTGGTCATATTGTACCCACCGTCATAAGAAGTGAATGCTTATTGTTCGGCGTGATGTCTCCTTTTGAAGCCTAGGACCTAGCCCCAGGGAATGGTGCCCCCTTAGGATGGGTATTCCCACCTCAACTAACCTAATCAGTATAATCTCTCACCAGCAGAGCCAGAGCCTAAATAATCCCTCATAGATGTGCTGGAGACTTGGTAATTCTGTCCTGTTGAAAATTAATACTATACAAATATTAAAATAGTAATAATCTTATTCAAATGCTATTTTTATTTGAAAAGGATTCCTACACATAACATAGTCAATGAGAGCTGATGGGGAACAAGTCTATTCCTGCATACTCCCGCCCCTCCAACGTGGAGACTAAACTTAGGCTGTTGTGCACACAAGTCAGCCCTCCCACTGAGTGTCGCCGCTATCTTCTGAGACAGAGCTGCCCTGGCTGGCCTCGGATTCTATAACCTGGTCAGGCCTCAAATTATAGTCCTCCTGCATTAGCCTTCGGAGTAACTGGGGTCACAAGCCACCAGGCCCAGCATAAAGTAATTCTRAATGAGAAAATAGGTGGGCTTTGCTCCTGTGTAATAGATTTTTCATTGACTAGATGTGTAATACTTTTAGGTAAGTAAAGCAAATAGATATTGTAGGTATTCCTAGCATTTAGGAGCCAGGAAGGTCAGGAGTTCAAGATCTTTAGCTACACAGTGAGGCCAAACCTAGTTTATATGAGATTCTATGTCCACTACCCCAACACAAAGCAGCAAAATAAGAGAATATGTTAAAACACTTGAGGTAAAATGTAGTGTACATGCCTGTAATCCTAACACTCAAAAGGCTGAGGCGGGAAAACTGGTGTGAATTCAAGGCCTTCCCAAATAATATAACAAATAGCAGGCTAGCCAGAAGTTTATAAGACTGTCTTGGAAAGAAGGGGAGAGAAGGAGAGAAAGAAGGGGCATAGGAGGGAAGGGAAGGGAGGAGGGAAAGGACYACGGCTACTCCTGGAGTGCTGTGGTGGCGCACACCTTCAATCCAGTTCATTACTCTGGAGGCAAAGGCAGATGGGTCTCTACTAGTTGGGGGCCAGCCTGATCCTGCTGATTTCGAGACCAGCCATGGCTATTATATAGTGAGACTTTGTCTCAAAGAAAAGTATCAGATTTTGGATTTGCAGATTATAAGGATATTTAATGAGCACCAGTAGACCACCCATGCCACCAGTGACCTGCAGAGTTGTCACTAAAGTCAGGTATCTGGTTGATA
The DNA here is from genome assembly GCA_002335545.1 of Apodemus speciosus. Taxonomy (NCBI): domain Eukaryota; kingdom Metazoa; phylum Chordata; class Mammalia; order Rodentia; family Muridae; genus Apodemus; species Apodemus speciosus. The sequence continues at coordinate 17,917 of BDUI01012090.1, forward strand.
AGGGGAGATGTACATGGGAGCACTGTCACTTAAAAGGTCAGTTTTGAAATACCCAATTTATCTTTTCTTTCTATCTGTTCTTAAGTATTTTTCAGTTGTTCAAAAGGGTTAGCTTGCATCAGGACCACTTTTAACCATTCTTGCAGAGGTACAACCTGGTTACCAATTCAGCAGGTCTGGAGTAAAGCCTGAGAATTTGTTCTTGTCAGTTTCCAAAGTGATGTCACTAAAACATAAACCCACTGATCACCATGACCATAGAACAGCACAACACTGACACCACCTGGTGGGTGAGCGGAACTGCAGCATGCCGATGGCCAGAGTGAACAGAGCCAAGAAAGCAGAGGCAGGAGGATGGCAAAGCAAATAGCAAGCAAAATCCAACAACAAAACCCCCTGCAGATCCTTGAGCCTTACTCCACAGTATGATTTAAACTAGATCCCTGCCAAGTCCCCTGTGTAGAATGTTCATGTTAACATTTCACCTGAAACACATTTCTCTGTAAGTAATGAGTGTATACTCCCATTATCATCACTGTTCAAAGTGGTTAGTTACTGTAATGAACATTCTGGTTAAGCATTCTTTTTATCAAATCATGCTGTTTCATTGGCCTATTGTATTTTTCCATATTGTCTGAAATAATTTTCATGTTTGATCACGTTACAGATGTTAACAGGCTGCATCCCCTACCTACAATTATATCAGTTTAGGAAAAAACATGAAAAAAAATTTTTTATTCACATTTGTAATAATAAGGTTGATGAATGTGAGGAACACACATTTGTTTGAAGCTGTTTTAGCTTTGAACCCTGTTAACTCCAGAGTAAGTCTCAGTGCCATCTTTTGTTAAGTTTGTTGTCTTTGTATCAAATCACTGAACAGCTGATTTCCTCAAACAATTTAACAGGTTCTTCCAGCACCCAAACTGAAGATGACTAACAATCATATCTACAACAACAATGGCTATGGAGTGAGCATTCTTCAGCCATCGGAACAGTTTTTTATTGTAGCAGAAGCAGCTCTCAACAAAGGGGCTGCTTCAGGAGATAAGAAAGATGACAAAATGCTCTCCAAAGTCATGCAAACTCTGAATGTGGAAATGAACAACAACAGGATAGAAGCAAACTTAAAGGGGGATATTAGGATAGTCACCGGATAAAGCATCTGGATAGGTGTTCATATTTTATAGTTGAGGAATGTGATAAATGATTCTTGTATCTCAGAAATTGTAGTTTTAAATTCAAAGATTAAAATGTTTAAATGCTTTCATTCAATTACTCATTTTTATGTGTTGTATATGATTCTAGCTTTATTAAGATGTGTCATATGCCATAGAATTTACTCTTTAAATAAAATGTAGCAGCCAGGCGTGGTGGTGCACACCTGTAATCCCAGCACTTGGGAGGCAGAGGTAGGCGGATTTCTGAGTTCGAGGCCAACTTGGTGAGTTCCAGGACAGCCAGGACTACACAGAGAAACCCTGTCTCGGAAAAAAACAAAACAAAACAAAAATGTAGCTGGGGCTGGGAATGTAGCTCAGAAGGTAAAGTACTGGCTTGGCATGTGAAAACAAAGCCCTGGGTTCCAGCACCANAACAAAACCCCCTGCAGATCCTTGAGCCTTACTCCACAGTATGATTTAAACTAGATCCCTGCCAAGTCCCCTGTGTAGAATGTTCATGTTAACATTTCACCTGAAACACATTTCTCTGTAAGTAATGAGTGTATACTCCCATTATCATCACTGTTCAAAGTGGTTAGTTACTGTAATGAACATTCTGGTTAAGCATTCTTTTTATCAAATCATGCTGTTTCATTGGCCTATTGTATTTTTCCATATTGTCTGAAATAATTTTCATGTTTGATCACGTTACAGATGTTAACAGGCTGCATCCCCTACCTACAATTATATCAGTTTAGGAAAAAACATGAAAAAAAATTTTTTATTCACATTTGTAATAATAAGGTTGATGAATGTGAGGAACACACATTTGTTTGAAGCTGTTTTAGCTTTGAACCCTGTTAACTCCAGAGTAAGTCTCAGTGCCATCTTTTGTTAAGTTTGTTGTCTTTGTATCAAATCACTGAACAGCTGATTTCCTCAAACAATTTAACAGGTTCTTCCAGCACCCAAACTGAAGATGACTAACAATCATATCTACAACAACAATGGCTATGGAGTGAGCATTCTTCAGCCATCGGAACAGTTTTTTATTGTAGCAGAAGCAGCTCTCAACAAAGGGGCTGCTTCAGGAGATAAGAAAGATGACAAAATGCTCTCCAAAGTCATGCAAACTCTGAATGTGGAAATGAACAACAACAGGATAGAAGCAAACTTAAAGGGGGATATTAGGATAGTCACCGGATAAAGCATCTGGATAGGTGTTCATATTTTATAGTTGAGGAATGTGATAAATGATTCTTGTATCTCAGAAATTGTAGTTTTAAATTCAAAGATTAAAATGTTTAAATGCTTTCATTCAATTACTCATTTTTATGTGTTGTATATGATTCTAGCTTTATTAAGATGTGTCATATGCCATAGAATTTACTCTTTAAATAAAATGTAGCAGCCAGGCGTGGTGGTGCACACCTGTAATCCCAGCACTTGGGAGGCAGAGGTAGGCGGATTTCTGAGTTCGAGGCCAACTTGGTGAGTTCCAGGACAGCCAGGACTACACAGAGAAACCCTGTCTCGGAAAAAAACAAAACAAAACAAAAATGTAGCTGGGGCTGGGAATGTAGCTCAGAAGGTAAAGTACTGGCTTGGCATGTGAAAACAAAGCCCTGGGTTCCAGCACCAGCACCACAGAAACCCAACACCCAAAAGGAGAGCCTATAATCCCAGTACCAGGGAGATGCAGTTAGTGGCCAACCTGAGCCATTTTTACTAGATTAGGTTCACCTGGATAATCCCGAATATCTCCCCATCTCTGAGACCTTAACCTAAATCACATAAGCAAATTGAACCTTGCCATAATAAAGTATGTACCAACAGTTCCTGAGAACTAGGATCACTAACATCTTTGACAACTATTTTGCCAACAACCTGTATTTCCTTAGCCAAGGGAATCTAAATTCATTGGGATGTTTCCTTGATAAGGACCAATACACAGCTTGTATCTTTGTGTGCATACCAACCAGGGACAGAACCCTGAGCCTTACATGTACTAAGCACTCACTCTTCCATTTGTCATATTACTCCCTCTGAAGGCTAATGTTTTGTCAACTTGATAAACATCCAAGAGAGGACCTCAATTGAGTTTTCAAGACAGGGTAACAGCCCTGACTATCCTAGAACACAGACCAGATTGGCCTTGAACTCGAGATCAGTCTGCCTCTTTGCCTTGAGTGATGCAATTAATGGTGTGCTCCACCATACCCAGCTAAGAAAAGTGTGACTAATGATTGATGTGGGTGGGTGATGCCCCTCCCAGATAGGTGTTTCTGGATGTAGGGACGGACTGAGCAATCCTTTTCTTCCAGGCTTTTTAAGCTTACATTCATGGCTTCTGCTTCAGTCCCTGCCCTGACTGCCTTAAAAAACCATTCCACCCCTAGATCCTTTTGACCAGTTTCTATAGCAATAGAAACTAAGGCACCCGCCAAGCCTCTTTGTATATACTTAAGATTCTAATTTAACCAGAAGGGGATGACTTCATATTTCTCTCCACCCACTCTTTACCAACTTCACAAACTTTTGATGTTCTGGACAAAGGACTTTGCCACTAAGATTGTTACTAAGGTTCCCTGTCTTTCACACAGCTAAAACATGAAGGATCATGAAAATAAGCTTCCATTTGTCCCAGCCACAATTAAAAGACAGATCCATCCTTGCACTTCCAAACAATAATTTAAACCTAAAGCTTTCAATTTCAGTAACTGTTTTAGAAGTCAAAAACAACTTTATTAGTACCAACCCAATTTGTGTGGGACAATTGTGCTTGGATACCCGCTGTCTGGACAAGGCTTTCAGAAACTGGTGTTTGTTTATTGGGGTACTCTTTTTTTCTGACAATCCCCTTTCAATTTCCACCCCCAGTAGGGTAGTAAGGCTACCTATACTATATAATACCTATTACTATATAATTAATGCTCATATTAAGAAAAGCATGTTAAGTGCAGTGAGCTCATCCATCTAACTAGTACTTAGCCCTCCATCTCATGTGAAGAGAGATCATTGCTGTGGCAATGCCATCAACTAACATCCAAATCTGGGAAACTAGAGCTGAAGAGTGCAAGTTCTGGTTCCAGATCCATGGCGGTCTCCTGGGTTTCAAGTACAATACTGAAAATCAAGACTAGGTTCAATGGTTCTCTGAAACTCTAGACTACACACCATATGGGTGTGTGTGTGTGTGGGGGGGGTGCGTACAATTCAGCTTCTCATTTCTGAAAGTTATAGAAAATTTGACCCTAAATGGTGGATTGCAGAATTTTCTAATTCTTAAGTTTTCACACTGTATAAAGATCAAAAGCACCACAACCCAGATAATTCAATACGGTTAGTACAGCTTTTAAGAGTGGTTACAAAAAATTACCCTCTAAGCAAAAGGTAGCATTAATTATGGAGAATGCATTGGGTACAGGATTGTTTTATAAGCAAGCTAAGGCCAACCAGGACAGACACACACACACAGAATTAGTTTGAAGAGAACAGAAGGAACATCTGAAGATCAGACTAGATGTAACAAGCAATTAAACCCTATGATGAACATGGAAATGACAAATGTTAAGAATTAAGTATATAAAGGTAGCARAGGGTGTCTTTAAGTATGGCCTCCATTGATCTGTGATCTCCCTCAAACAATGGAGACATGGGAATATTGTTTACTAGTAGTGCTTGCCTAGCATGGATCATGCATCAGGTCCTGGGTTAGATATCCAGGATTCCTTGTTTCCAAAAGAACTCCAGGAATTTACTAGAAATTAAGATTTCAAAAAATATCAAAAGCACCTGTAAGTAAGTTTACATATTTTGTGATACACGTTGATGGGAAGAACTGGCCAAGTTCTTCTCTACGCCTAAATACTGAGTCATGCTCACCCTACCTCAAGACCTCTATAGCTTATTTGGCCTTACTTTCCCTGACCCACTCACCCGACCCCTGGAAACTAATAGAAAACGCTGGCCCTTAGTCTTTTGTTTTCAAAGACAAATGTTNGTGTGTGTGTGTGGGGGGGGTGCGTACAATTCAGCTTCTCATTTCTGAAAGTTATAGAAAATTTGACCCTAAATGGTGGATTGCAGAATTTTCTAATTCTTAAGTTTTCACACTGTATAAAGATCAAAAGCACCACAACCCAGATAATTCAATACGGTTAGTACAGCTTTTAAGAGTGGTTACAAAAAATTACCCTCTAAGCAAAAGGTAGCATTAATTATGGAGAATGCATTGGGTACAGGATTGTTTTATAAGCAAGCTAAGGCCAACCAGGACAGACACACACACACAGAATTAGTTTGAAGAGAACAGAAGGAACATCTGAAGATCAGACTAGATGTAACAAGCAATTAAACCCTATGATGAACATGGAAATGACAAATGTTAAGAATTAAGTATATAAAGGTAGCARAGGGTGTCTTTAAGTATGGCCTCCATTGATCTGTGATCTCCCTCAAACAATGGAGACATGGGAATATTGTTTACTAGTAGTGCTTGCCTAGCATGGATCATGCATCAGGTCCTGGGTTAGATATCCAGGATTCCTTGTTTCCAAAAGAACTCCAGGAATTTACTAGAAATTAAGATTTCAAAAAATATCAAAAGCACCTGTAAGTAAGTTTACATATTTTGTGATACACGTTGATGGGAAGAACTGGCCAAGTTCTTCTCTACGCCTAAATACTGAGTCATGCTCACCCTACCTCAAGACCTCTATAGCTTATTTGGCCTTACTTTCCCTGACCCACTCACCCGACCCCTGGAAACTAATAGAAAACGCTGGCCCTTAGTCTTTTGTTTTCAAAGACAAATGTTTAAGCTAAGGTCATATGTTTCACCAGAGTTACTAAAATGGTTCTAACACCTTAATCCCACCACTTGGGAGACAGGCAGGTGAGTCTCTGAGGGTGAGGTGAACCAGCTAGTTCCTGGATATACTGAGACCCTAATATTCAAGGGGGAATATGGGCTCAACTCATTCTGTAAAAAAGACCATCAATTACACAATCAATTTTCAGTATAATACTTTATTTTCTATTAAATGAAACCAAGAAAATGTCAAGTTAAGTTAAAAGGCAAACCTTTACCCCTTCAAGAAAAAAAATACAAACTGTATGTGTGATACTTGTATAACAGATCATATTTTACATTACACAATATAAACAAAATCACTAGTCTACATTGCTTGAAACTACACATGAACTACAGATTAAGTGGAAATGGGTTTACTTTTTTGGTGCAAATAAACATCTTGGAAAAACATACAGCATGCATTTTTAAACTGTATGCACAGGTTCTGATTTAATCCAGTCTTAATAGCCACCACCACCCCCTCCTCCTCTTCCTTGTCCAAAATAACCACCTCCATAACCCCTTCGCTGGAATCCTCCAGATCCTCTATAGCCCCCACCAGATCCCCGGTAGTCTCCACTGGATCCTCTGTAGTCTCCACCAAAGTTGTTTCTGTAGCCTCCTTGGGAACCTCCTCTATACCCTCCCCCACCACCCCCATAATTTCCACGGTAAGAGTTGGGGCTCATACTATAACCTTCCCCACCACCATAACCCCCTCCACCTCCTCCATATCCTCCACTGCCTCCTCCATAGCCCCCACCACTGCCACCTCCATAGCCCCCACCTCCAACACCATAGCCTCCTCCACCACTTCCAAAGCCTCCGCTACCCCCAAAGCCACCACCGCCTCTGCCACCAAATCCACCTCCTCCCCCACCACTGAAGCCTCCCCCACCACCAAATCCACCACCCCCACTGCCAAAACCTCCTCCCCCACTACCAAAGCCTCCCCCACCACTGTTAAAGCCTCCTCCAAAGCCGCCTCCCCCACTTCCAAAGCCTCCTCCAAAGCCTCCACTACCGTATCCACCACCATATCCTCCACCACCATATCCTCCTCCACCATATCCCCTTCTATATCCACTTCCATTATCGTATCGGGCCATCTTGGGAGGTCGTGGACCATCGCCATACCTAGGAAAAACAATAAACCACTTTAGCTGTGCTCTGCACCAACTAAAGAACCAAAGTGAATGAATTTTGACCAAATAATGAGACCTGTACGGTATAAACAGCACTTTAAATGTTTATCCACACACAGACCTCAAAGTTCCTAATTCATAGTGTTTATCAAGTATTTTCCTGTGCAAATTTGAAAAATGTCTTTGTTGGAAACCCACTCATGACTCCCTGCTTTGCTCTCGGTCTTTGCTTATCATGTTAACGAAGTTAGAATAAAGTGTTATCAACAGTTCAGTTATACTAAAATTCAAGGCAAGTAACTTGATAAAGATCCAAAGAATGGGCTGGAGAGATGGCTCAGTGGTTAAGAGCACTGACTACTCTTCCAGACGTCCTGAGTTCAAATCCCAGCAACCATAAGGAGGCTCACAACCCTCTGCAACTTCAGTTCTAAGGGATCTGATGCCCTCTTCTTAGAAGAATGCTAAGCATACTGATTTCATAATCAGTGTGTTTATAACTTCAGGAGTGATTAAAATATCCAAAACTAATAAACATAAATAAGGAAAATGAGCATGCACTGTAACATTCCTTTCTTATGAATGCATATGGGTGAACTTGAAATTACTTATTTCTTAAAGACAGTAAACACTGACCTTTCTATTTCAGGAAAAAATAATACTGTATATGAGAACCCAGTGTGGAAAAAAAGGCCTTATCTAGGCCACATAATTTTTAGACCTTTAATATGTTCTACTTTTTAGGACTTTATTTCTAATATGGCAGTGTTTTACATCAATTAACAGGAAAAAAGGGAAATCTTTCGTTCTGAGTCCAATTAAACTCCCACATTTAATACTAAATAATTTTAATCCTAAGTAGCAAGGACTCTACCAACTAGCTTTAATAATTCTAGGACTGAAAAAGCTAGACACATAAACAGGTACTCACCTTACACTCCCAATCATAAGGTTGATACCAGCAGCTGAGGGCCTAGAAATTTGTCGGATTGTGTTCAGCATGTGTTCATTTACAGGGTCCAACTGGCTGATTATATTTGGTTGTTTGGATACTTCAACAACCAGAGCTTCCATGGCTGCACGGAGAGCTGTGATGCACGCTGCAGCTTCATGTGATATTTGCAGTCTGATCCTAAGATGAAGGAAAACAAGACATAAAACTGGGAACACATACAAAAAGAGATGGATGAGTACTTGTCAAACTGCCCTCCCAGTCAGTCATGGCATAAATTTAACTATTTTATTAGAATTAGACTTGCCCCAACCCTAAGCAAATGTAAGTAACAGTAACTAACGTTCAGCATCAACATAAAAACATCTTAAAAATGATCAGTCCTTAGTATGAAACTGTTTGATACACCAGACTAACAACATCTCCAAGAACTATTATTAAACACATTATTCTAAGAAATCTTTATTCTAAAATTCAGTTTGAAGATTACAACTCAAAGACCCTACCAGTCATCTATAAACACGATCTGCCCATCAGACTGGACTTTCTTGGAGGCAAAGAGTAGTAGTTGTAAGGGGGTCACTAAGGTCATGCCTTTAGCAGAGATGGCTCGGGTTCGAATCTGTAGATAGAGAAAATGTAAAATGTCACAAACTGATAAGTAATTAGTCCTATCACAACTCTGATCTTTCAGACTTCCCTTAATTCTCTTACCTTTTCACCAAAAACAAAGAAAGGAGATGGGTACTTCATGTCTTGGCTGCTAAAAGGACAGTTCACAGATGACTTGTGGATAAGTGCATTACGCCCTTCAGTGGTAAGAATCTTTCTCTTTTCCTTATGATAGCATACATTGGGGTATACACCAAAAGCCAGCAGAGAGATAACAACATCTAAATTATTATCTGGTCCAGTGTTAGTAAACACTTGTGTCAATAAACAATCTAAAAAAAAAAAAAAAATGGGAAAATGGTTTGTAATAATTAGGTAAGAAAAAAATTAGCCCTCTGACAACTTTCTCAGAACTTTCCCAGCACAGATCAAGTTTGAGAAAGTCTTTTGATTAGACAATAAGGTATCAACTACTCTTATTACTAGCAGAACAGATGAAATGACAATCCAAGAAGTTACTGCAATGATGGCTGTTTTCAGTCAGGATACACTTAGTGATATTTTCATTTCCAAATGGAAAACATGACTGCAATGTACTTGACAGCCTTGATGCTAGGTTTGTGTGAATGAATCCAAGTAATTTAAACAATAAAGCAGGGTAATAGCTTCGTTTTAAGATTATTAGAATCATCTGAAGATACAAAATTCTTTATCCCTTTCCTTAGATTTTTTTAAAAGTAATGTCAGTTTACAAAAAGATATAACTACTTCAATTTGTAACCTAAAATTCTACTTTCTTGTACTAACATATATTCTGTTTCTGGTTAAGCCCACTCTAGTTCACAAAGTTTAATTCATTTGGAAGAGACGAACTCATCTTACTATTAAGAAATACAAAGTTAGATAAGTGTCTCATCCATCATATAAAAATATATTATGTTCAAATAGGTGAGAATTATAAATATTCTTCAGCCAATGTACCTATAGTCTATCACAACGGCTCACAAAATTATCTTTTTAGGTAAGAAGTTTTTTTTTTTTTTTAATATGATTGAGAAAGGATGTTACAAACTAATTCAGGCTATCCTTGAATTCTCACTGATTTTATTCTGCCTTTATTCTCCTGTATCTACAATTATCAACATAAGACACAATGACCAGTTTATAAATACCTTCTGGAAAACCAGAGTTAATCAGAATCTCTTTAAGCTGTACTTTGGCCTCCCAAGTCATTCTTAGTGTAGCCATATTGAGTCTCTTCTGCTCACAAAAACGTATTTCTGCTTCTTCTCCACTCATCCTAAAACAAAAGAGAAGAAGCATTCATTCTCAAAGGCTCAGCAAGCTGAATTCACCTAACCCTAACTCAAACAGCTCACTAAAATTTTTACAGAATTGCCTTTAAACCCCTACCTAGCATCATCCCAGGCTTGGAATACTGATAAAAGAGCCACATGATCAGAAAATCTGTTTCCAGCAAAATTCCGGTGTATGTATCCCAGGCGTTTTCCTTCACTGATAAAGGGCTCTGGAAAGCAGGTAGCAGCAGAGATGGTACAGACAGCATCTCCCACACTGAAACAACAGTACAACAACAGTTAAGTCTTTTTTGATAGAAGACCTTCAAAAGTGCACTGAATCTTCTATTGGCTAAGATACTGCTTCTATCCCTGAACTCATTGGGGAAGAACTCTGTAATAACAATATTTACTATAAAGGACTTTATAGTTAGAATTTTTTCACCACCAGCCCATCTTGCCTTTATTAAATCCATCCTAAATCTTAACTGATAATAAAAGAAAGAACTTACTAGAAAATACATCCCATTATCATCATTTTTCCAAACCGAGGCTCAATGGGGAGTTTAGCCAGGATTCGTCCAAGAGGAGTCAACTCATCATTGGCATCTAAAGCATCAAGTTCTGTGGGAAAATGCTTACTTGTGAGTGATGTCAACAAATACGGTATTAGTGTTTAATTTTGTGTCAAGTCCAATATGATGCCTGTAGCAAACAATTCAGTCAAAAACCAAAAACAAACCCTGGAATACCTAGCACAAAACATGSTATAAAAGTATGTTCTATGCAAATTGGGACTATAGCCATTGATACAGCAGCATCATTAGCATTAAGTACCCACATATCTCGTAAGAAGTGGGTGAGTACCAGATTCCAAGTTCAATGCAGAGTCAGCTGAATTCAACTGATCTTATTCACTACACCACACCACTTTTATAACAAATTTGAGATTTAAAAAACAAACAAACAAACAAACAAACAAACAAAAAACCCAAAACCTCTAAGACACACACATCTAAAATATAAAATACAGGCAAGGTACTCCATGTTCTGGTTAGTACTATTTCCTAAATGTTTACTAAATGAGACCCATTTGTGCCCCTTCATCCATCAAGTTCATCATGGAAATTGTGATAAAGCCTCACAAACAGTCCTCCCCAAGTCTTACTCATTAAATAGGATTTGACAGGTAAAGACAGACAAAGAAAGTATCACTTACCTCTTAGAGTATGCTCTGCTTCAATTACAGCATCTAAAGGTGGAGGTTCAATTGCCTTTGCAAGGAATTGGCCAATTCCTCCTAGACGCAGAAGTTTTATGCTCAGAGCAATTTCATGCAATGGTGTTCTAAACATCTCTGGTGTCATGTGGGTCTCCAGTCTAAAATTTAGTAGTAGAAAAGTCAAACATGACAACTTGACAAAAATCTTTGCATAGAGAAACTGGATATAGAGCAGCCCTTTCCTGGTCTATATCACACAACTTTTCCTACTTACTATAAAACTAGACTAGTTGAAAACTGGCTCCTGACTTTACTTTCACAGTCAGGATGTCCTTTTAACTGGTAACTAAAGAAAGTTGGAAAAATTTAATAATGTTATATCACTTCTAATTATGGTTACTACCGATCCTGCCTATTAACAAGCATGGACTAAAAAAAAAAAAAATGCTGCCAAGTTCAGAAAAAGGCAAGACATAATACATAGCAAGCCATCATTCCCAACAGGTCCCAGTGCCAACCATTTAGGGAACAACAAAAAAAATTGTACAAGTTATTAATATTATTTACTGGGAAGTTATTATAAACAAGCACTGTTATGAGAATTTATGTTAATTTTCAGACCAATCTGACAAGCCTCACATTACCTGAACTCAATTCAATGGGACAAACAGAAACCTTAAAAAAAAATTGACATCTCTAATTCAGAAGTGTTTCTAATAAAAATATCATGAAGAAGACTCATTAGAACTGTTGGCAGATGAGATTCTAACAGTAATACCTTAAGGTTTACAAAAATAATTACCAATATATACTGCATCCCATACCAGGGACAAACCACTCATTATTGAAAGTCAACTAAAAACATCAAGAATAAGTGGATGATTCTACTCTACTCTAAAAAGCAACTTTACTGGCTGCTTCAATTCCAAGGTCAATCTTTTTTGGGGGGGTTGGGGGGAGACAGGGATTTTTCTGTGCAGTAGTCCTGGCTGGCCTTAAACTCAGGAGAGATCTACCTGTCTCCATAGTAAAAATAAAAACAAGAGATCCCCATGCCTTTAATTACAGCACTTGAGAGGCACGTGATATCTCAAGTTCAAGGCCAACCTAGTCTACAGAATGAGGTCCAGAACAGTCAGAGAGCTGTTGTCGGACTTAGGAAACCCTGTGGTTTAGAAACTATACTTGGCTAGATATGTCCAACAGGTCTTTAATTGCAGCACTAAAAAAAAAAAAAAAAGGCAGGCCCACGTTTAAGCCAGCCAGAGGTTCATGGTGAGAGCCTATAAAGCCCACAACCAAAATTCATAAATGCAAAGGAATAGAAATTGTTAAAGTTGTAGTTCTCAAAAGGTTTGCTGTCCAGTATCATCAGTAATTCCATCCTGATAAAACAATAGAATTAATGTCCACAAGTCCTTTTATTACGTAAGTCAACAATGGCAATTTCTGATTTCTTATTTTGACAGATATAGAATCCCATTATTCAAGCTTAAATAGACCTTACTAAGGGCTTAAATATGCATGTACTACATGGGAAAAAGTTGAGTGGGAAATGCATGCAAGATATGTATGTAAGAGAGATGAAGAAAAATCCCATCCTTTACTTAAAAAACAACCTGTGCCCTCACTGAACCTTCAAGATGGCTTACTGGGAAGAACCAAAATGACACTGTTGGCTGACCTCTATATATGACCAATCTCAATAAACCAATGTAATTTATTTAGAATTTTACCTGTCGAAACGAGCTCGACTACAAAGGTGGAAACAGAACCCAGGTCGTACACGGCCAGCTCGCCCTTTCCTCTGCTCAAGGTTTGTTTTTGAGGCCCATACAGTAGCATAGTTGGTCATATTGTTGTGTGCAGTAAATAGTTTCACTTTTTGTCTAAGAAAAAGTAATTATTGAAGACAGTATAAGTAATAAATCAGTAATGAATTCATATTCTTTTAGCTGCCACTAGATATCCCAATACTATGTCACACTAAGCAAAATTACGACATGCTGGAAGTGGAGATAACAAAATCCTAGAAGTTCTCTGGCCAGTTTAGCGAAAGACCTTATCTCAGAAAACATGCAGGCATGGATGTGAACATACACATGCAAAACAGCTACTTGCAAAGACTTATGTGCATTCACAACTAATTTAAAAGACCAGCCTAGTGGTGCAATCTTATAGACATGCTATTTAGTCAGTAGGCTGAGGCAGCAGATTCACAAGCTAAAACAGCCTGTGAAATCTACAGACTGAGTTCTAGGACAGACTGTATAACCTTGACACTATCTCAAAAAAAAAAAAAAAAAAGKTATGTACAGAAAGGATTGTCCCACTAGAACTGTAAGCTTAAAACAAAACATATCCAACCCCAAATCTTTCCTTTAGCACTCACTGTTAGGACTATACTTCAAAAATTAAGAACCTTATTGGCATGTGTAGACTGGTATTAGGGGTGGAGGGAGTGCAGGTCAAATCAGACATTAAAAGTAATCAATCTCATGGTCATTTAAAATTCACAAATAACCTTAAAAGTAACTTCAATGTGATTAAAACAGAACGCTCTACACTGTTGGATAAAGTTATTAGTGAATCAAATTCCATCAAGACAACATACTAATATTCAGATAATGTGTACAACAGACAGTTATAATCAGACTTTGTTGTCCCTTCTACAAAATGTCTGTGCACTCATTTTACCTATAGACAATGCCAAGGCTCAGCTCACATAGGCTTAATTCCTGAGGATGAGGGGCACTACATAATCAAAGCTGGCAGATCTCACACCAAGTTATAGGGTTTTTATCTTCTGAAAGTAGTGCCCTCAAGTCAACTGTCTCATACTAAGTAACGATTACATTTATATACAAAATAGCATGAAAAGTTCAGTGAGCAAACAACCAATGAGATGAACAAATAAAAGATCCTATGATAATGAGAAGTCAGAAGTTAAGAAATAACTTTGGTTGTCTACTAAACCTGATAAAATATTCTTAATCTAAAATCAGTATATACATGGTATTGGTATGGGTATAAAAAAGTAAAATTTGACAATGAAATTTAAAAACTAGGTGTAATAGTACAAAACTATGTGAAATTCCAGTATTTAAGCAAGAAAAATCAAGTTTGAAGCGCAACTACCTCAAAAGAAATACAATTAGGGGCTGAAGAGACAGCTTAGTAGTTAAAAGTACTTGCTGTCTTACATAAAACCTGGTTTCAGTTCCCAGCACCCACATGAGCACCATGAACACAATTAGTGCACAGACATACAYGCAGGCCAAACACTGATACACATACCTTAGTAAAAAGAAAGTAACAAAAAAGTGTTGGGAACTTACTTGCAGGAGTCAATAACGTAAACAACATCATTTATGGTAATGCTTGTTTCAGCAATGTTTGTGGATAAAATAACCTACAAAAAAAAATCAGTTTAAAATTACACTAAAAACGTTCTGCTCATGAACAATCACCAAATAATCATTCAACCCACTTAATACAGCAAAAGGAATAAAAAGAAAAATGATCAAATATAGAAACTTTTTTCTATTTAATTTTTTATACTTTAGCATTTTTCTAGTAGCTCTTAGAACATTTATTAATGGTTAACACCTATATCAATTCTCATTTCTATAAAAAAATTTATTTATTATATATAAATACACTGTAGCTGTCTTCAGACACTCCAGAAGAGGAAGTCAGATCTCATTACAGATAGTAGTGAGCCACCATGTGGGTGCTGCGTTCTGAACTCAGGACCTCCAGAAAAGCAGTCATTGCTCTTAACTGCTGAGCCATCTCTCCAGCCCCCACATCTGATTTCCTTGTGATGCTATATTTACCTTGGTTACTCCATCTGGTACTGGATCAAACACTTTGCGCTGTTCCTCCCGAGGAATCTGAGAATGGAGAGGTAAAATCTGATACCGGTGACTTCCTACAATATACAAAGGACAAAACCTAAGCAAGTCTAAAACAAACGTTCTCCATTACAAATACATTATAGACATATCAGCCAGGACAAAACAAAAATACTCAAAGGCAATCTAAAACAAAAATACTCATACCGAAATGCGAATTATTTTCTAAATGCTTTTGCATAGTATAAATCAAGTTCCAGCCAGGTAAAAATACCAACACAGCTCCAGGAACATTAAGGGTTTCAATGTATTTAAGGAGCGCTTCAATAAGTTCAAAAGGAGTTTCCTTTTCATTCAACTGAGACATGCTCAACTTTGTTTCTGGCCCATATTCGTCACCACATATTAGATTGCAATTTGCCTGCAAGAAAAAGGAACATGATTTATTATTTGCTGTAATTACTACAGCTCTTCAATTTCTTACTTTTTCTACACAAGTGACATCTAACATTACTGTCTAACTTTAGGGTAGATAGTCATATACACTTTAGTTCTGAACTAGAGATGGCCAGCACGGAAACCCACATTTAGTTCCCTCCACCCACTTAAGGAGGTTCCCAACTGCCTACAACATCAGAATCAGGAACTGCCACCTGTTTTTGTGGCCAAAGAAGCACCGGAACATATATAAGAAGTCTATAGACAGAGATTGGTACCCATGAATATATATAGACAGAACCTATGATAAAAACATCCTCTTTTCCCGAGGATGTAGCTAAAATTCAACTTAAAACTTTTATATTTGATCCTGTAAAGCTACTACCAATTCAAAATGTTTTTGGGAATTTTCATTACAATAAACCATGACCTCCTAGTCATAACTATCTACATTGATTTTGCCCTTTTTATAACCCAGTCTGGCTTTGAACATGTTAAACTCTTTGGTGATCTTCAAGTATTTACTCCTTTGGAAAGGTTTGGTTGTCTTCAAACAGTTGTTAGCAGAACCACTTAACCACCCCAACAACACGGAGAAATTTCACATTTAAAAAAAAAAAAAATCAAATCGACATCTGGCTGTCATGATGTGGATAAGGCAGACCTGGTGGTACAGAGTCTTTGTACCATCAGCTATGTAGGAGGCAAAAGGAGCAACAAGTTCAAAGAGTCTGGAACTGAAACCCTTTCTCAACTAAGAAGTGAACAGCAAGGAGGGTAAGCAGTAGACAGGTAAAGCACTTGCCACACAAGCCTGATAACATGACTTTGCTCCCCAGAACAGAGGCAAAGGAGAGAACATACTCCCTTCAAACTGTCTTATGTCTCCCCCTAGTAAATATCCCAAATAAATATGAACTTTCCTTTAAATGAACACATTTTAAAAGTTAAAATTTTAAAAGTTAGTAATGTGCTTGCCAAGTCCAGGGTTCAAATGAAATACCCAACATTAAGAGTCCTGAATCCAAGGATCCCATGTATACGTGATGAGCAAAACTCAAATTAGACTAATTTTCCAGGTACTTTAATTAGTACCTTTAATTAGACCTGGAATTATTTGAACTAATAGTCACTAATCTAAGATATCACAAATTAAAATTACTTGTGCAATGTCAATTATTCATGCTGTSCTTCAACTTAAACCACTGTTCTCCATGAGATATCCTCATAGTTAAAACTCTTCAGTCCTGTAGGTGTAAAGAGAACTATACTTACATCATCATCTTCACCACCATCATCCTCTTTATCCTTCTTTTTCTTATCCTTTGGAGGAGGAATGAATTGGGTCATCTGAATGCAGTCTTCCAGAAAATACTCTGTCAGAAACAATATAGTTAGTTAAGAACACAATAATTTACAAATGAAACAGCTGTAAACTCACTTGCCAATCCAGTTCAAATTCCTTTAATCCCTACCAACTTGAGTCTTCACAAATTACAGCAGTGAAATTTCATAATTAAATTTCAACAAAAGAAACAACTATTTCCTCCTTGGGTCCTGGAWAAAACTAAGGTGATTCGTGAATATATTCTTACAAAACCAGTTTGGATTTTCTCTTTATACACTGTCATACTCTCCACCTGGATCTCAATGCATAGACTGGAAGGCTGTTACCAATCAATATATCTGAGATTCTAATAAGCTCATTATACCTTGCTTATCAACCACAAAGTGACCTCCCAAGATTGCAAACCAAAGACACATACACCTCCCCCGAAATTAATGTTTACCAATTCTGGTCAGTGTTAATAAGCTGTGCTCCCTTGCCAACTAGAGCTACACACTGCAGGAACCAATTACTATCAAATTTACTCATTTGAGTTGGGGAATCAAATTTCATCTACAAGAAGAAACATCTACACATATTACTTAAAATGCTTCCACAAGAAATTTCTCTGTTTAACTTCCTTTTCAGTGTGTATTATTTTAAACTGTTTATTTTAATCAAGTACCATCATTAATTTTCCATTCAAATTGTACCCATCTCTCTCTGCCTTCTGCCTGCAGGTTGGGATGTGAGTTCTCAGCTACTAAAGTCTGCTTGCTTGCATGCTCCTCACACCATAATCATGAACTAACCCAAAACTGTAAGCAACCCTTTAATTAAACACTTCTGATGTCTTGATCATGGTGTCTCTTCGCATCCAAGACAAAAATTAACTGTAATACTATCTGCAACTGTAAATCTATGAGAACTGC
Organism: Apodemus speciosus; assembly: GCA_002335545.1. Lineage (NCBI taxonomy): Eukaryota > Metazoa > Chordata > Mammalia > Rodentia > Muridae > Apodemus > Apodemus speciosus. The sequence continues at coordinate 35,718 of BDUI01012090.1, forward strand.
TACCATCCATTAATCTCTTTATAAATTTCTGAAGAAAAGCGCAGCAAATACTAGAATTTTAAAACCCATACACGAAAAAATGCCTTCTACTTTAGAGGTACATTTAACTTTTGTGTATTGTATGTTTTATGTTTGTGTAGCTATCTTCCAAAATTACTTTTCACCAAGCTGAGCTCTCATAAGCAGCAAACCCTAGAAATCCTCGCCCCAGCACTCCAGCCCCAGTACAAGCCATGTGTCACATAATACACAAATGCTTGATTGGGAATTTAAAATCAGAACCTTGTGCGTATACAGCACACACTTCCTCCTGCACAAAATCTGTTTCCTTCCTATCAGACCCACACAAAATTTACCTTGAACTGGGAAAGTCCTTCCATAAACTTCAATGATGGGGCAATTGAAGAAATATTCACAGAACATGGTGGTATCAATAGTTGCAGACATAAGAACAATGCGGACTTCAGGATAAGCCAGAACCACATCACGCAGTACTACCAAAAGGAAGTCAGTCTATTGAAATAAAAACACAAATTTTAACAGGAGGGATTATAAAGTACACCAGTTTGATTTGTGCTATATAAGATACTACTGAAATTTCTTTCAAAGATCAATAAAAAGTACAACAGGGATTACAATGCATTTCCATTTTGAGACGGGATATTCTTGGCCTCATCACTATAGCCACAGTTGACCCTAAACTTGTGAATCTCCAATATATTCCAAGGGCTGGGATTATAAGCATGTACTGCCATTTCTAGTTTTAAGTGCTGCTGGGATATCAAACTCAGGGCTTCTGTGTATCCATGGTAAGCACGCTTATCAATTTCTGTGTATGTGTGCACTCTTAAGGGGGAAAAAATTAGAGTTGGCTCAGTGGTTAAGGGCACTGACTGCTCTTCCAGAGGTCCTGAGTTCAAATCCCAGCAATCACATGGTGGCTTACAACCATCTGTAATGAGATCGGATGCCCTCTTCCAGTGTGTCTGAAGACAGCTACAGTGTAGTTACATATAATAAATAAGATTTTTTAAAAARAGGGGGAAAAAATCTAAAGGTATATATCTTATATACTTTACAGAAGTCAAAACAACTCAACTTTATAAAGTTTAAAATTTCTGCTAAACTACTATCCTCAATTATACTTCTTTCCTATATAAGCTTTGTATACACACCACACGTGTGAAGAATTTGAACACAACTACCTAGAGATAGGGTATGAATGAAGCTCTTCTCCAAAATGGTGACATTATTAAATGAAAATTCCAATTAGGATTGATCATTTAGCTAAATTGTGGGGCATCTGGTTAATTTCGAGGTCAGGATTTGATACCTAGCAGCTTTAAACCACATACATCCAATGGTACTAAAAGATGTGCACATATTTCCTACTTAGGATTTTCAAGACCATGTAAATCCTATTTGTCAGGCAAAATGTGCTACCGATGTGTATGTGTTACACACATAGAAGTGTTTGTCAAAATATTTACTGTAATAGCAACCTAGGTACAGCTTCAATGACCAAACTATATACTGGCATCTTCTTCATCTTTTTAAAGAGACCACAATTTTAATCTGTAACTAGAGACATATGCAAAGCCTGTTTAATACCAGAACTCCAAGAGGCAGAGACAGGTGGATCTAAGTTATAGCCAGCCTAGTCTACACAGAAAAAGCAAAGGCTGGGCTGGAGAGATGGCTCAGGGTTTAAGAGCATTGACTACTCTTCCAGAGGTCCTGAGTTCAATTCCCAGCATCAAAATGGTAGCTCATGGCCATCTGTAATTGGATCTGATGCCCTCTTCCAATGTCTGTAGACAGCTACAGTGTACTATGCATAAACTAAATCTTCAAAGAGAAAATGCCACAATGAAACATTTTTGTTTAATATATTCTAATAAAAATGGTTATTTCTTATAAATAAAAATAAATCTATTTTTAAAAAGGGTAAATGCAAAAGACAGTAATAAATAAAGAATGGGAAATAATTTTAATTTTCTTTTCGTTTTCCACGACTATCACAAGCATCTGAAATGAGCTATCAATAACCACCACAATTTTTGATAAAAGCACACTTTACCACAAAGGAAAACTAATAAAATCCCACCAGTGCTGGGCAATGGAGGCGCCTGCCTTTTAATCCCAGCACTTAGGAGGCAGAGGCAGGTCAGTCTGGTCTACAGAGTGAGTTCCAGGACAGCCAGGGTTATACAGAGAAACCCTGCCTTGGTGGTGTGGGGGGTCCAACCCCCACCAGCTATTCAAATCATAAATCATTACTAAGCTACTAAGTTATGAAAGCTCTTTCTCACCCGAAAAAAATCTTATTAACCCATGGTTCTCTAAACATTAGTATTTACCAGTAAGAGAAAGGAAGCAAGGATTTGATTTCTCCAGTTAATGGGGGAAAAGAAGTCATGCATAGTTTACTTACATTAATATCTCTTTCATGAATTTCATCCACAATAACATGACTGATTCCTCGAATGCCAGCTTCTAGTTTTCTTAGAAGCACACCTTGAGAAAAAAGTAAAAACAAAAAGAAAAAATTAAGGTAGATTGCTTTGTTACAGTCAATGAAGCAACAAACCAAACATTTAGCTGAGGGTTGGTGGCTTCAAATCATGGTCTTCAAAGGATCAGCTAGATACCGAGCTTCAACCAATGAAGCAACCTCCTACATAACTGACTGCTTTAACACAATCCTTGCATTGTAAAGAAAAGGTCTTGCTTGAATAATATGCAAGTAGAAACATCTTGGTTTGAGGAGTTTCTCTGCATAACTATTGACTCTGCTAGAAGGCAGTCTGTATACCAGGTTGGGCTTGAACTCAAGAGATTAACCTTTCTCTACCTCCAGAGTCCTGGAATTGAAATGTACAACAAACCAACAATTTTCTTTACAAAAATGTTGACAGTAAACTGCAAATGAAAATACACCACTGACCTACAGTACAAAACATTATACTGGCATGAGGGCGTGGAAGTATAGACTCAAATCGGACACTGTAGCCACAGCTTTTCCCAGGCTCTTCTCCTCTCTCATAAGCAACTCGCTCAGCCACTGCAACTGCACTGATCCTTCTGGGCTGAAATGCAAGAGACAATATGAAATTAATAACTTATTTCCATTATACACATAKCCACTTTATTTTTAGTAAAGAGTAACTGCCTCTAACTTCTAGTTCACAGCTTTAAAAATGATTAGGAAGAAAGGCACCAGCCTACAAGGAACTGTTTAAAATGCTATACTTGAGTGTGAGCCAAAAGATGGCTCATTTTACTGTCCTCAAGAACTCATGTATAAATTGTTTAAAAAGTTAGCTGTGAACAAAATGATAGGTTTAACCACATGCACCTTGACAATGTTAAGAAACATTAAATTACTCTTCCCTACAGAAAACGTAATTATATAGTCAAGACTGATCAGCTCCTTCTAACAATCTACTTAAAATTCTGATCATTCTAACAGTCAATTCTTTCCCCTAAGATGTTCCAGCCGAACATTTTTGAATGCGTATTTAAATAATGATCTATAAATGAGCATGCTCAAGAATGTCAACCTTGCACATACAGACATGTCTAGTAAGTTTCCTAGTGTCCCCTTCGTCCAGTGTTCATGCAGAAATATGGTGGGAGTAATATTCAGTGATCTTACTGTAAGAAATTGTTCTTTTACATGCTTAGACTTGACGACTTTGTTCTCACAGGCAAAACATGTCTGGCTATCTAATTTTCTTTCTGTAATCCCACAATTATTTCATATTCTAAGCCTAGGATGAACAGAATGTTGCTAAACAATTCCCACCTTCCATTTTGATGGCTTAACTACAGACAGCTTTCTTCTCATGGTGTCACTTTAAGCTGTTAAATACTTTAAATAAAAGCTGCTTTCATACTTAAAAAGCACAATAACACTGTCCTAAAGTTTCCTGCTAAATCCAAATCTGTACACTTTACAAATAAAGCAACATGATATATACTACTAATGCAAAAATACCCTTTGTAAATGCACACAAAATAAGGTTCATTACCCGTCCTAATTCATAAATGGGGTTTGTCCAGGCTTACGACCAACAGTTTAACTTGATAAACAATACCCTTAATAACTACTGCCCCCCTCCCGATTCCTGAGCAGCATAACAAGTTCTTATGGAGCTTAAATTTTAGGGAACCCAAAGTAGGTGAATGCCTATGAATCCAAATACATGGGATTCAAGTTCAAAGGCTGCCTGGGCTATAGAATAAATTCAATGCCACGATAGCCAACTTTATGAAATCTTCCTGTGAAATTACAAAAAGAGTAGGCTGGAGAGATGGCTCAGAGGCTAAAAGCACTGACTGCTCTTCTAGAGGTCCCGAGTTCAATTCCCAGCTACCAAATGGTGGCTGGCACAACCATCTGTAATGGGGTGCAGATGCCCGTTCTGCTGTGTCTAAGACAGGGAAAGTATACTCATATACATAAACTTTAAAAAAAATTAAAAGTGAATGCTACAGCTCAGTGGTCAAGAGTATGTATGTCTACCATGTTTAAGGCCATGTTTTAGGTCAATCCCCATGGGATGGTGGAAAGAAGAGTATGTGTTTGCGTGTAACTCTTTCTTGACCACATCTCAAACAGTTTTCAGAACTCTGTAAACCAAGACAAATTCATACAATTACTTACCTGAGTCACCACAATATTGCACTCGGCTGCTCGGTCATTCTGGATAAAATCATCCAAAATGTACTGTGGAACTTGTGTAGTTTTACCACAACCAGTAGCCCCTCGGATAATCACAACTGAATTTTGACTAATGGCTTCCAGAATTTCAGCTTCAAATTTCTTCACAGGAAGCAACTCTCTCTCTTGTAATACCTGGTTCAACAAAGATTAAGTTATCTAAATCATTTCCATAAAAAAGTACTGCTTTCTGACTGGTTTATTACTTGAAATATTTCAAAGAAGGAAAACATTGTCTAATAAAATGTTATGACTTTACATTTGCTGTAAAAGCATTCAAGACACTTTTCATTCATATAAATATTCAAAATAGCCACTATCATAGTTAACAATAATTAGCAATTTTTAACTCCATTGTACAATTTATGTATAAGAAGATCTCCAATACTCACACTTTGTAAATTATGATCTTGTTCCATCTGGTATGTTAATTCATTCTTAATGTCCATGCTTATTTGTTCTGTAGACGCCTGTAAAAAGAAAACATTCAAAGAAAAATCTATAACTCTGACATAAAGAAAGATACAAAGGAAAATATACAACTAATCTTAGAACCCATATTGTACTTACATAAGCGAGGGGCCCCTCATCAATGTTGCTACTTGTCCAAGGATTCCAGTTGGACTGTGGGGGTGACCAAGGTACCACTCCCACTGCATTTTGCCTCTGAGATGGTTCAAAATGAGCCAATTTCCCAATGTTAAGTATAACTGGCATTGAAGGATCAACAGGCTATTTAAAAAAAAAAAACAGCAAAAATGAATAAAAAGGAGATATGCTCCTAAGGAAAGACTTTATTTAAAACAAGGTAAGCTACAAAGCTGTATATATGCTTACTGGGGGCACAATTTCAAGATCTAGCTCTTGAACCACATTTTGCAGCTGAAGCTCCAAATCTGGAGAAAGGAAAACTTTGTAAGGCTCCACCTACAAAAGGAGTAAAAAATAAATAAAAATCCATGAATATAATTTAAAACTATGAATTTCACCTAAATTAATATATAACTGACATTAGGGCTATTATTGATTGTCAGAAACCAACAATTTCATCAATGACTACTCACTCAATGGCCACTATAAACACAAGTTCTTTAGAATATTGATTAGTACATTTTAATTTCTTCATTACTAAGTGGTGAGCTCAGAGTATAGCTCAGAAGTAAAGCATTATTTGTCTGGCATTTAAAAGCCCTAATTTCCATCCCCATTCTAATGCCCCTCTTCCAACTCATTCCTCATATAAATTCAACTCCTTTAGCCAAATACTAATATGTTTATGACTAAGAACTTACTCTCTCCCCTTCTTTCTTCTTTGTAAGCCCAGAGTAAGCTTCAATCACTCCGAGATGATAAAGCTGTCGGACAAGTGAGAGGGCACATGACTGTGCTGCTAATTTCTTATTTGAGCCATGTTCACGKGCAAAAATCCCTGCAAAGATTACCAAAGACAGAAATGAGYTGTGTAAAAAACCATCAGAAACAACTAGGTATGTGCTAAAGAACAATTGATAAATTATAGCATAGATCTTTTCATTCTACTATTCACTAATCAAGTACAATTCTACAACCTAATAACTAATCATTTTGATAAAGATTGGTACAAAACTGTCAGTTTTTAAAAAAAAAAAAAAAAATACTGTCTATACAGTGTTCTCCCTGCATGTATGAAGGCCAGGAAGAGGGCACCAGATCACATGGTTACGATCCACTATGTAGTTGCTGGGAATTGAACTCGAGATCCAGTGCTCTTAACCTCTGAGCCATCATCTCTCCAGCCCCTAAACTGTCATTACTTGCATRTCATTAAATCAGATTTATAAAATTGAATACAAGTATAAGACAAGATTGAGTACACAGTCCAGTCATTGCTTAGATCTGGCTTAAGATATTTCTACTTAATAAACTCTAAAGTTTGAGACTATGTGAGGCCAGAATTCCAAAACTTTTAATGAGAGCAATGTTCATAAAAAATGCCTTACAAGTCCATTAGCCTATCACAACTATGTCAGTATGCCTTAAAATATCAAAGTAAAAACAGACTGAACACGAAATGTCAGTTCTACCCATATCAGAGGTACAGGGTGAGCTGATTAAAAATTAAAGAGAACTGACTACAAACAGGTTATACATCAAAGTTTTCCATAGGCTAAATTTAAGTATTTTTGTTAAGTTGCAGAATTCTTTACATACCAAGTATTTCGGTACACTCTATCTCTCCTGTTCAAATGAATTGAGCCACTGTTATATATGGTAAAACAGGTACGGAGTCTATCTATCCTAACATACCTGATAGGTCTTAATCTCAGTGTAAATAGTATAGAATAAAAAGAATATAGGCACCATTTAAGCCTATCATCTACCATAAATGACCTCTATTCTGTTTTCTCAGGGTTAATGCTCATGGTTTCTGTTTGGTTGTTTTAAAAGAGTCCTGGGTAGCCACAGCATAGCCTTCAACAAGTTTATGGTTTTTTTGTTTTGTTTTTTTGGTTGTTGTAAACAGGGAGGGTCTCATGTATTCTATATTGCTACTCTCAAAGCCTAGACAGACTTTTCTGATTGATGTTGATCATCTCCCAGTGCTAGGCCTGCACCTCCTTACCTGTATGGTACTTGGGATCAACCCCAGGGCCCAGAAATTTATGCAAATACTCTTCCAACTAGCAAGGTACAAGCCACCAGCCCTCACACTTAAATTTTGGTTTTGGGTTTGTTTCATAGAAAAGATGTATTTCAGGGCCTTCTAAATCTAAACATAACTACCGTTGAGATCCAACACAAAAAGAACAATTTTTGTACCTTATACTGATAAACAGTCCAGGAATTTGTTCATCGTAGGCAAGCACCTCAGCTTGTTTTGTGGTACAGGAGAACAAATTCCATAGCCTTCAAGCAAGTAGTCTACTAATCTCCTAAATCCATAATCTTCCCTATTTACTTTCAGACTACACTTAAACCTTTTGGAGTTTTTTGGTTTGTTTTGTTCCTTGAGAAAGGTTTTCCTGTATGTAGTGCAGGCTGTCCTGGATTTCACTCTGTAAACTAGGCTGGCCTCAGAACTCTAGAGATGCACCTTCTTCTGCCTCCTAACTACTGGGATTAAAGGTGTGTGCCACCACTGCCCAGCATCTTGTTTCTTAAAACAAGTTTTCACTCTGAAACCCAGACTGGACTTTATGGAATTTATGGCTTTCCTCCTCATACCTTAGCAATCAATACAGGGCATACTAGCACTTATCACCATGCCTAGCTTTGACTGTGCTCTCATATAGTCAAATAGTACCTTTCGGCATTTAATTCTACTATCCAATCCAACCCTTGTTAAATTCCATTTCCCTATTTTAACCCTGAACTTTAAAAATCCTTCATGATTTAACCACTAAAATATTACATTAGCATCTTTTGCATATGCAGGCGGGAGATAAAGCCTGTGTTAAAGACCAATAACATTCTAAAACATTAATATTGGGGCAGCTACTACGGAAACCTAAAACTTGCTATCAATAGACTTCTTTGGCATATTTCACGACCTAGACTAGTCAGGTACCACAGGTGGTGACAAAGGGCTTCCCACTGTGCACCTCCTTGGCTCAACTTTTCTTAGTTTGCTATCACCTCGTTCACCTGACAGTATTACTAACTCCTAGGACCCTATGTGTACTCAATCTATTGTTTCCTTGGCATTAGCAATTTTTTTAATTTATGTAATAGGCTAAAAAATGTCATCATGGAAAATTTTATAACTTTACATTGTTACATGTTTTATCATAGTAGCCCAAGCCTTCAATGTAAAAATATTTCTGCAAAAGTGTTTAGGAGTATTTTTAAAAAGCAATTACACTTACTTCTGCCCAGCTGCTTGATATAAATGGTCATTTCTGCAATAAAGCTCCTGTAACAACATACACAAACAAGGTTAGGAATTTGCCACTGTAAAACACTCCATTATCTCCCTAGTCAGGGAGGTTTTCCAACTGCATTAGACAAAAATCATAGCAAAAATATTTCGACCACTTATTTTTGTCCAATCCTAGAACAGAAAGTATGCAAACTGCAAATATATATTAGTTATAAAACAGCTGATGAGCTTTATTTCATGAAAAGAAAATGTTATGGTTTTAGATTATAGATTTACTTATTTTTATTCCAAGGTTAGAGTCTGAATGAGAATGCTTTCAATGAAAGAAAATTATCTTGGAGATCTAAGAAAAACATCAAATTCTTCAAAAGTGTGTGTGTGTATATATATACACACACTAATTTACAACTGCAACCTGTTAGGGTAATTTATACATGCAACCACTATATACCAGTAGCACCTGTAGCAGAGTTCCAATTTATCTCAAGCTGAAAGAAGTACTTGGTTACAAAAAAATTTAGCCTACTTTTTTAAGACACAAAACCAGGGCCTAGAGAACAAAAGTCACTTTCCACATTATAAATAGCTACAACTGCTAGCAGGCTCTAGGAGTAAATACAGATTTTAGATTTTTATGCGGGTCCTTTACTGCTCGGGCTCATTCAAACTTGACTTTGTGCTGTGAATAAAAGGTTAGGTGAAACTTAAGGGGAAAAAAGTTAGTTTCCTTCCTCAACTTCTTTGTCAACTGACCTTCAGGCACAAGGGCTTCAAGGGGGTCAAAGGCCACTGGCTTTCAGGGGAACAACATCCACCCTTTCATTAATGACACCGATGACAGTATGTTTCTCAGCCAGGCTTAAAGTCAGCACTCAATCTCATTCTCCTCCACCTAGGGGGGAACAGCAACACCAGAAATCAGTTTACAATAGTTTCCCATGTGATTGCTTAGTTCAGCCTAAGCATCAGCACATGTGTATATGAACACAGACCTCTGGTGTTGCTGTCTGTTATGCCTTTCAATAAAGGACATACAGGAGCAATGTGTCCCAGCTCCAACTGTCTGCCTCTTACATTGTCTTGTCCTGAATTCTTTGTTTTACATGAGAAATCAGTAAGATACTGACATCAAATGTTGGTGGTTTTTTCGAGGGTGGGGAGAGCAGAATTCAATGAGCTTTAGGAATACTTAGGTAAATAATAATAATAATAATAATAATAATAATAATAATAATAATAATAATAATAATAATAGTAATATTGATGCTGGGAATTTGAGCACAGGGCCTCAGGCAGGCTATGCAAACCTTCCAGCCCTTAGCTCTATCACCAGCCTTTCTAATTATTCTTTAAAAAAAGAAAAACCACCAGGAGCTGCCAAGTGCAATAAGTTGTAGACAAAGTATTAAAGGAAATGGTGTCTTTTTATAGCCTGGGAGTTTTGTTTTTGAAATTCTGACACCAAAACGGAGAATAAATACTCTTAAAGATATAGCACTAAGTATAGAGTATTTGAGAATTCAGGACTCAACAAAGCAGTAGGAAGCAGGAGGAGCCATGCTCTCATCATTTTGATTATGTGGTCAATTTGTTTTGTTTTGTTTTAGGTAATAATTTTAGGGTTGCTACTTGCACCCAAGGGAGAACACTTTAATTTCAGAAAAATGTTTTAAATTTATTTTGGATAATTTATTTTGTACAATTAAAGACAGCAAATCGAATCAAGATATTTTCCAGAACCACTTCCTTTTCTCTTCCAATAAAAATCCAGTGCCTCCCTGAAGAATCTAATCTGTATGAGCCTTCCTGGGAGTAATAAGTACTACACCCTGGAATGCTCTTAGGAAGAACATCAAGCAGGCTGAGAAACATACGGTCACATATCTTCCCTTACATTGTTTTAAAAGCTTAACAGAAAAAAAAAGGCATTCTAGTTTAAACCATATTTAAGAACTTCACGATCCTTTAACTTCATGGTACTCAAGTGTCAGGATTCTTAAAAGAGCGCCAACATTAACTGAAATCAAACTTGGATATATAGGTAATACATACAATCTACTTCTAAGACAACATACCAGAACCATTTAAGTATTTAATGCTATCGCCAATAAAACTACACTGGGAGGGGAAAAAAACAAAAACAAAAAAACAAAACAGCCTCTGGCCAATTAAGTCAACTAGTAGCAAATCACCACGGTAGGTATTAACTGGCATCAGCCAAAAGTCCAGCAACAGATTTTTGCAGGACTTCTTATAGAATAGCATTACATTCTTAAGCAAAACTTATAGTACTATACTACAAGTCAGTAATTCTTATTTAGCTTCACAATTCACTGAGTAACATTTAATTAATAAGCACAAAGTCAAACCACCTTAACTTTTTACAAGGAAAATAGTGAAACAAGCAAACCTGTTGTGGTCGGGACCCACTTGGGTGTACTTATATTCTCCTTGGATCTTTTCTTTTTGGAAATACTGGTTCAGACGAGCCTTAGCATTTTCCAATGTCCAGTTTCCATGAAGCCCAGCATTTAAATCCACTTCTTCTGACTCTAGAGTCTGTAGAACCAATGATGATTAAATTTGGCTGCACTAATACGTACATGAGGTACAATAATAATGTACAGTTTTTTTTTCAATATAAAACCAGATTTTATTTTTTGTAGTGCTGAGATCCAGGGGTTTGAACATGACTAGACAACCACTTTATAACTGAGCCTTTGTTTTAGATAGGATGTCACTATGTTCTTAGAACCCTGTAATCCAGGCTGGCCTTGACCTAACTAGTCATTCTCCTGACCCTCCCTAATGCTGAGACTACACAAGAATGTACACCAGGCCAGCGCTAACAACTAGTCAGTCAAATAGGCTTTTAAGCTTGGGCCACTGGAATGAAGGCCAGCCTGAGATTCAAGACTCTGTCTCAAAACAAAACAAACAAATCAACAACTCACTGTGCTTGTGTAGGTACTCAACTCTACTATAAAATAACCCCCAAATCCCATATTCAAGAATGTAAATTAACACTATGTAAGATTCCTTACCGCTTGCACTTCTTGTTCTTCYTTTCTTGAGTAGTAATCCTTTAAGTTGGCTCCTCGGTCCCAGGTAGGTCCAGGAGAACCATAGCCAGATGAAGACTCAACTCCAGAATTATTTTCTGATATTAAAAAAAATTAATTAACCAAATTGGGGGGAAATGTCCCTAATGACAATWTGACAGTCCATGTTTGGATACATCTGAAATAATCAGGACTATATTGGTCAGCCTATTTTATTTCTTTATAGGTGTCTATGCCTATGCATGTGGAGGCCATAATAAAACCACAAGAAAGAGTCAAGTAGGTTAGTCTTAGAGTTACTGTTAACTCGCAACCTAACTCTAAATCCCATGGTAGTATGATCTGTTAAGAGACTGTCTTCTAAGTGTTGCATTGCTTGAATAGTGAAAACAGAAAACAAATTAACAATTAACAGCACAATAACTGCTCTCTGCAAGGTGATCGGCTGCTTCAAGCTTCTGCCACTTTCAATCTTGTCATGGACTATGAACCAGAATAAATAAACCCTTTCTCATTTGACTGGCTTTCCCTGGGCTACTTTTTCTTTTCTTCACAGAAACAGTAAGTACATTAACTTAGCCAGCCAACTTTCCCACAGACCCATCTGTCTGGACACTGTGGATGGTGTGTATAGTACAGAAGTCCTTATACTTGGTTGTCTTTCTCTTTCTCCTCTGAACTAACCTGTACTTTCTTTTTTTACTTTATTATATGAGTACACTGTAGCTGTCTTCAGACACACAAGAGGACATCAGATCCCATTACAGATGGTTATGAACCATCATGTGATTGCTGGGAATTGAATTCAGGACATCTGGAAGAGCAGTCAGTGCTAGAGAGATGGTCTGAGCCATCTCTCCAGCCCCCTAACCTGTACTTTTAAGGCTGATTTATTTTAGCCGTTTTTATATACAAAGTAACAAATCAAGGACAAAATTATCTAGGCCAGAAAATGTCTAGCTGGTAAAGGTATGAACCTAATAATCTGAGTTTGTATTAGATGCTGAATGTGTTCTGTTCTGTCTTCTATAGATTTGTACTATAGAAGGGGCCCTCAAACACAAGAATATATAAAGACACAAGGGAGGCCGGGCGGTGGTGGCGCACGCCTGTAATCCCAGCACTTGGGAGGCAGAGGCAGGCGGATTTCTGAGTTCGAGGCCAGCATGGTCTACAGAGTGAGTTTCAGGACAGTCACGGCTACACAGAGAAACCCTGTCTCAAAAAAAAAAAAAAAAAAAAAGACACAAGGGAGGTCAGCCTGTCTCTATATTAAGTAGCTYTGGCTATACCAAAACTTGGTATGTAGACCACAATACCTCTGAACTCATGAGGATCTATTAGCCTCTGCCTCCCAAGTGCTGGAATTAAAGGTGTTTGTGCCACCATGTTTGGTCCAAAAGCAATACATCTTGTAAGCAAAACGTTCTTTAGAGATGCTGGAAATCCCCAGAACCAGAGTTGAATGCTAAAGAGATGGTTCAGCAGTTAAGAYTTGTTTGAGGCAGGGCAGTGGTAGCGCAGCACTTGGGAGGCAGGGAGACAGGCTGATTTCTGAGTTCGAGGCCTACCTGGTCCTCAGAGTGAGTTCCAGGACAGCCAGGGCTATATAGAGAAACCCTGTCTGGAAAACAAACAAAACAAAGACTTTTTTGATGGACAGTACCCATGAAGGCTCAGATTAATTGTAGGAAGTGGTGGCCTCTTGTGGCCTCCACGGGTACTGCAGGCAAACACCACTATGCATGAACTCTAAAGTGGTAGTTACTTGTTCAATTTTTACTAGACAATAGGATAGATGCTGTAAATTGTGTTTCAGTATTCATTAGAATACCTTGTCAAAATCTTACTCTGCCCTTAATAACCTAAATAAAAACTTCAGCAGGGCTAGAATCCACAAATCCTATTGCAGGTAGAACAAAAGGTAGGTATAATATAAAATTCAGCCCCAGGGTCATCTTATATGTGCAAAGCCCTAAGCCTGATACACAGCCATATAAAACACGAAAGGGCAACTTATAAGTCTTTAACCCACTTGGTAAAAAACAAAACAAAAACCTATAAATTTAAATCTATTAAACAAAACACACCCTATGCATGGTTATTAGGATCACCTAATAACCATGTTCACTGACTTTTCTATACAAATGACAAGGTGAGATGACCAAGCATGATTATCCTCAGTTAAGTACACATATTCAAGTCCCTTACCTGCTTTGAGAGCCAGATGAGGAGGAAGTGGTCCTCCCATGGGTGCTGGTAAGCCTTCTCCAGTACTTGCTGTGCTATCAGAGGTGTCACTAAGTATGGGTGGGGGTGGTACAATCTACAAGAGAAAAGGCAAGTGTCAGTACTTGGCTTTTTTGCAGAAACTAGAAGACTTTTTCAAGACTACTCACCTATTAAACGTCTTTCCCCATAGTATTTTTCCCATTTCTAGCTTTGTTTGAATATAGTTTCAAGTAACTTAAAAATGATATTGTAAACCACCCCCACTTGCTGGCATCGTAAGTGCATGCTACAGCCTGGCTTTCACCATTGGTTTGTTTCCTTAATATCTGAACATCTTTTAAAGGATATCCAAATATCATACATACATCCTAATCAGGAGATAATACTATCTTCAAGAGTGTRGATGGCAACATGTCTCAAATTTAAAGAAATCTTCATGCTGTTTTTATTACTTCATATTATGCGTACAAGCCATTATACCCAGCAGGAACATTTAAAAACTGATACTGGCGCCTTTAATCCCAGCACTTGGGAGGCAGAGGCAGGCAGATTTCTGAGTTCGAGGCCAGCCTGGTCTACAGAGTGAGTTCCAGGACAACCAGGGTTACACAGAGAAACCCTGTCTCGAAAGAAAACAAAACAAAACAAAACAAAACAAAAAACAAACAAACAAACAAAAAAAACTGATACTGGATATGGCATCTAAGGGTCTTGCACACTAGACAAACACTACTACTGTGCTCATTATCTCTAGAGGTTAGTAGATCCAATGAAATCTTGAAATTTTGAAACTCAAATAATCATGGTTTATAAGTTTAACTATAAAAATTTAGATTTTGAACTATGTGTAAAAAGGGTGTGTACAAACCCTTAAAAGGCTAGACATATCAGATACCCCTGGAGCTGATAATAGAAGGTAGTGACCACCACATGGATGCTAGGAGCCAAACCTGGCTAAGCCATCTTTCCATAGCTAGTTATATATATTTTTATAAGATTATTATACAGTGTTCTACATATATATCTGCATGTCAGAAGAGGGCACCAGATCTCATTATAGATGGTTGTGAGCTACCATGTGGTTTCTGAAAATTGAACTCAGAACCTCTGGAAGAGCAATCAGTGTTCTCAACCTCTGAGCCATCTCTCCAGCACACTATTTATACTTTATGAAATTATTTTTACTTATGCTAATTTTATAATTTCTGGTTTTATCTTCATTTTTTCTTGCCTCATTCCTTTTCAGTTTTCAGCTACAAGAATACCTGTGCACTTCGAAAGCTTTCTTTGCAGGGCACAGTAGCTTTTAACACACCTGGGACGCAAGATAACCAAGATCAGTCTGAACTATAASTCAACCTTCTTAAAGTTGTAAGAACCATCTTAAAGGAATAAGAAAGCAGCTGGGATMRGTAGTGCACGTGTTTAACCGCAGTAATAACAAAAAGGCAAGTTCTTGCAGGATATGTATCAAGACTGCCTTTTTAAAAAAAAATTAAATCTTGAGCTAAGTATGGTAAAGCATCTCTTTAATCCCAGCAACTAAAAGAAGACATGGTCACCAGGATAGCTGTAAATTTGAATCCATTCCAATTTAGAAGTTAAATGACATCAATGTCTAGTTAAACTAGCTCAAAAACAAAAGTGCTGGGCATAGTGGCATACACCTTCAGTCAACACTACAGGAAGCAGAAGCAGGCTGGTGGCCTACATAATGTGTTCCAGGATAGTCAGAGCTATGGTCTATACAGAGACCTTGTTTCAAAAATAAATATAACCAAGAGATTTCTTGTACAGAAGTATAAAATATTTAATAGTGAATAAATGCCTGTTCCTTTGAAAACTCCATTTTTTAAAGGCATGATCTATGGTATYAGGATCACCCAGATTTCTGAGTCCTGGGAATATATGAGTTATCCATTAATAAAGGCAACTTATAATTTCAGAGACATGTGTTGAAATCTCTGAATGTTTATACAGTTAATTATACTTTTCTTTCCCATTTACTGTACACTGTCCAAATCAATTGAGAGTAACAGTTAATTATGTCTTTTTCTTTCCTTTTTACTATACACTGTCCAAGTCAATTGAGAGCTTAAACCTCAAATAGGTAATGTTGCAATACTTCTGGTTGAATTTGTTGTTAAGATGTCATATAATAGCCTACTTGGCCTGGAACTTACTACATAGCCAAGACTACAGGCTTGCACTATCAAGCCCAGATTATTTTYCCCCATTTTAACTGGTTGAGAAATAAAGCTMCCCCGCMAACAGTATTAGTAGAATTAAGTACATATCTTTAACCCCAGCACTTTGGAGACAATTGCAGATGGATCTTTGTTGAGTTCAAGGCCAGCCTGATCTATATAGCAAACCAGACTATATACTAAGACACTGTCTCAAATGTCAAAAACCCCTAACTACACAACATTGAAAGGGCACTTGCTAGTAAGTCTAATGATCTATATTTGATCCCTGGACCTCACCTACTGGAGGAAAAGTTGATTCCTTTAGTTCGTCCTGGGACCTAGGCACACATACATAATAAATATAAAAAATCTTTTTAATTACAGGGGTTATTATTAAAACAACCATGGTATCAAAATCAAAAGTAGTAAAGTGTGGCAGCACATGCCTAT